>JAIVES010000038.1:0-50901 GCA_032441835.1 Slavum lentiscoides
TAATAAAAATTTACATTATAAAAAAAAATTTTAAAAAAACATTTAAAAGGGTTCAAAAACCAAATTTATTTTTCCCAAATTAAATAACCCTTAAAATTATTTTAAAACCCTTTAAAAAATTTTTTTATTTAATTTCAAATGTAAATTTTAAAAATAAAATTAAAATAAACAAAAAAAATTGTTTTTTACAATTTTTAAAAAATAAATTTTAAATTTTAATTTAAAAAATAAAATTTTTTTTAATTATAAAATAAATTTCAAAATTAAATTTTATAATAAATTTTTTTTAAAATTAGAATAAAATTATTTTTTTTTTAATTAAAAAAAATTTTAATTAAATTTTTTTCAAAATAATATTAATTTTTTTAAATAAAATAAATTTATTTTTTAAAAATTTATTTTTAAACCTTTTAAAAAATTTTTAAAAATTCCACAAATTTAAAAATTTATTTAATTTTTAAAATTAAAAAGAAATAAATTTTTTAAAAATTTAAAAAATTTTTATTTTAAAAAAAAAATTTAATTTGGGAAAAAATTTTAATAATATTTTAATCTTTTAAAATTTTTTTAATTAAATTTTTTAATCTTTAAACTTTTTTAAAAGAACAGGATTTTTTTTGGGAAAAAAAGCTTCATATACCAAAAAAAAAATTTAAATAAAACAAAATTTTTTTTTTAAAAAATTTTTTAGAATAAGGGTTTTCCCAAAATAAAAAAATTTAAAAATAATTTTTTTAAAAAAGAAAAAAAAATTTTACAAAACCTTTAAAATTTTCAAAACAAATTTTTTTAAATTTATTAATATTAAAAAATTAAAACTTTTTTAAAAAAATTTTTTAAAATTAAATTTTTTGTTCTATTATTAAAAAAATTTAAAAATTTAAAGTTAAGGAAAAAAAACAAATAAATAAAAAAATTAAAAAAAGGAAAAAAATTAAAAAAAAAAAATATCAAAAAGGGTTTAAATAAAAATTAAATTTTTTTAAAATAAAATTAAAAAATTTTTTTTTTTAAAAGAATAAATTAACTTTAAAATTTAAATTTTAAAATTTAATAAAAAGATTTAAAATTTTTTTTTAAAAGATTTAATTTCTTTTTAAAACTTTTAAATTTAAAACAATTAAAGCTTTTAAAACAAAGGATTTTTTATTTTACATTGGGCAGAACCCAATAAAATAGTTTTAAAACCAAATTTAAAAACTGTTTCAAAAAAATGAAATTTAAAAATTTTCTTTAAAATTTTTTCAAAAAATTATTTTCATCCCTTTTAAAAAACAGTTAATTTTTTTAATAAATTCAATTTTTTAAATAATTTAAAATAAATTTAAAAATTTTTATTTTTAAAAAAACAAAATTTTTTAATTTAAAAAAAAAGTTTTTTCTTTTTTAAAAATTTATATTCCCAAATTATTTTTTAAGGGTTTTTTAAAAAAAATTTTTTTAAATTTTTTTAAATATATTAATAAAATAAATGTTTAAAAAAATTAAAATGAAAAATTTTAAAAAATTTTTTTTTATTTTTTTAAAAATAAAAAAATTTTTTAAAAAAAATTTTTTAAAAAATTTTTAAAATTGAATACAAATTTTAAATAAATAATTTATTTTTTCCCTTTTAAAATCCTTTTTTTTTAAAAATTTTTCCCAAATTTTTTTTTATATAATTATTTTGGAAAATTTTAATTTTTTTGTTTGTTAATTTTAAAATTTAAAAGGAAAAGGGGATAAAAAAAAAATACCGGGAAAATTTTAAACCCGAAACAAATTTTAAAAAAATTTTTTTTAAATGTTTTGTTACAAATATTGCAAAAATTAAAAATTTTTAAAAAATTTTTTCAAAAAAATAAAAATTATTTTAAAAAATTTAAAAAATTTTTAAAATAAAAATTTTAAATTTTTTTTTAAAAAATTTTTTTCTTTTCCCTTTTTAGTTTGGGTTTAAAAACTTTTTTATTAGGAAAACGGGAAAAATAATTGTTTAAAAAATTTTCAAATAAATTGTTAAATAAAAAAAAAAAAAAAAACATATTTAAAAACGTTCTTTAAATTTAAATTTAATAATTTGAAACCTTTAAATTTCCAAACTAAAATTTAATATTTAAATAAATTAAAATTTTCTTTAAAAACAAAATGTAAAAAAAAAAAATTTAAAAATAAAAAAATTTTTTAAAAATTTAATTTAAATTTAACAAAATAAATTTAAAATTTTTTAAATTAATTTTTAGAAAATAAAATTATTTTTTTTTTTAAAAATGAAATTTTTTGTTTTTTTTTTTAAATTTCCTTTTTTAAAATTAACCCCTTTAAACCAACTTTATTTTATATTACAAAAATTTAAATTTTAAAAAAAATATTTTTTAAATTTAAAAATATAAAACCTTTAAAAAAAAAAAATTTTTTACTTAAAAATTTAAACCAAAAATTCAAAATTTTTAAATTCCATTTGCAATTAAAAAAAATTTTAAATACATTTTTTAAATTTTTTTTAAATAAAAATAAAATTAAAGTTCTAAAATAATATATACAACGAATACATTATTTTACATGGCAGAATTCTACAATAATATTTTAGTAGTGTATACCAAGATTTAATCAAATCTGTTGTTCTATACAACAAATGTTAGTTTAATCGTTCAGTTAAAGTATACTTTTCAAAAAATTGCAGGTTTTCATATAGCAGCTGCTTAGAAACAAGCAGTAATTTTGTTTATATAGTTGGCACATGTGCGTCGAGAATGCAAATACATATGTTAAAAATACGATATATTAAAACCTAAGTACACGAAATAACACTTGTGACATTAGTCAAAAACCGAATACGTGTTCTAAAATATAAATATTCCATATGCGTATTGAAAAAGGGTCTCCTATAAAATACCTACACATTTATATTCCCATGATCACTTACGCTTACCAAATAACATGTCCAATACATTATATTTGTATATTATTTCAAATGAATACTGTAATATATTATTCTATTAAGAATAAACATAAAATTGTGTTTTATACATTTTAATAAATACTGAATGAACTACGTATATATTTAAATAATACATAATGTTCTTACATCTAGGCAAATTTATTTAATTCAAAATTATATGTCCTTCATTAATTTTTTTTATAGGTAATTATATGAGAATATCCATGTATTGGTTGTTCTGTTAATATATATAATAAAATACTGATCGCGTTCAGCATAAAATCAATATACCGTACATGCAATCAAAGCGTTTCTCGACAAATGGGTGACGAGTAACATTTATTCGTGATCATGTTTTGTCTATCATATCTGCAAAAGAAATAAATTAATATAACAATTTTATTCGAAAAGAGTAATTTATTAAGAATTCCTACATTGTAACGTACAGAAGTAGACATTTATAATCAGGAAAATAATTTATTGTTTTCCCATATTGTAATGAACTCCTGTGTGCGTAAGTTGCGTGTCCTTCAGACACAGTTCTCACTTGAAATGAGCTAATTATATTCAGTCACATATTGCTATTAACTATTATTTTTTCGTGTAAACATATTGAATTTTTAATGGATTAAGCTTACATGATAGGAAGTAGTAAAGGAAATACGGTGGATACCAAGATATTTTTAAACTGTATACCAGCAGGAATACAATTATATAATCGAACTACGTAAAGCGATGATGAGTATCTTCAAAACTGAGTTGTATAAACTAATAAATTAAGCACTAGATTATTTCGTTTATCAAATGATAGTGCAGAGAATTAGCGACAAATTGACAAGTCAAACAATTATAAAAGTTCTAAAATAATATATACCACGAATACATTATTTTTCAAGGCAAAATTCTACAATAATATTTTAGTAGAGTAAAATACGATTTATTCAATTCTGTTGTTCTATGCAACAAATGTTAGTTTTATCGCGCAGTTTAAAGTACACCTTTTCAAAAAATTGCAGGTTTTCATACAGCAACTGTTTAGAAACAAGCTGTAATTTTGTTTATATAGTTGGCACATGTGCGTCGAGAATGCCAATACATATGTTAAAAATACGATATATTAAAACCTAAGTACACGAAATAACACTTGTGACATTAGTCAAAACCGAATACGTGTTCTAAAATATAAATATTCCATATGCATATTGAAAACGGGTCTCCTATACAATACCTACACATTTATATTCCCATGATCACTTACGCTTACCAAATAACATGTCCAATACATTATATATGTATATTATTTCAAATGAATACTGTAATATATTATTCTATTAAGAATAAACATAAAATTGTGTTTTATACATTTTAATAAATACTGAGTGACTACATTTAATCAAATAATACATAATGTTCTTACATCTAGGCTAATTTATTTAATGCAAAAATTAAATGTATATCATTAATTTTTTTTATAGGTAATTATATGAGAATATCCATGTATTGGTTGTTTTGTTAATATATATATATAATAAAATATAAATCGCGTTCAGCATAAAATCAATATACGGTACATGCAATCAAAGCGTTTCTCGACAAATGGGTGACGAGTAACATTTATTCGTGATCATGTTTCGTCTATCATATCTGCAAAAGAAATAAATTAATATAACATTTTTATTCGAAGAGAGTAATTTATTAAGAATTCCTACGTTGTAACGTACAGAAGTAGAAATTTATATTCAGGAAAATAATTTATTGTTTTCCCATTTAGTAATGTACTCCTGTGTGCGTAAGTTGCATGTTCTTCAGACACAGTTCTCACTTGAAATGAGTTAATTATATTCACTTATTTATCTTGTAAAAGATACTTTTTAAAATTATTCAAATACAGATACAGGTACTTGTTTTTAAAAGTATTTAAAATACGTATTTATATACCTTATACGAAAAGCATTCGAGTATAAATTCAGATACTTAGTAAAAGTATTTACACATACTTTTAAATACTTTCAAATACTTGTAATTAAATTGTTTTTGACATTCGTTTTACTAATGCTTAGACTCTTATTAGAACTAATGGAGTTCGACCTGTCGCGAACAAGGATAACACATAAATCGGTCTAATCGGGATTACCTACATCGACTTGAACGGAAAAACCATCAGTGAACGACGATATCCACGACCAAAATAGTTTGCCAACTTATCATAAATAATTATTACGGAAAATGACGAAGATTTTGTTTCATTATTAGATCATGTCACAAAAAAAGATTTAAAAAACGTATTTGATTTTAAATACAGAAACTCTAAAAAAGTATTTAGAATACTACTTACAAATACTCTTATTAAAAGTATTCGAAATACGTATTTAAATATCATAAAAGTATTTGAATACTTTTACTCAAATACATTACAAGACTGTCACTCACAGATTGCTATTAAATATTATTTTTTCGTGTATACATATTGAATTTTTAATGGATTAAGCTTACATGATGGGAAGTAGTAAAGGAAATACGAAGGATACCATGATATTTTTAAACTGTATACGAGCAAGTAATAGAATTATATAATCAAACTACGTAAAGCGATGATGAGTATCTTCAAAACTGAGTTGTCTAAACTAATAAATTAAGCACTAGATAATTTCGTTTATCAAATGATAGTGCAGAGAATTAGCGACAAATGGAAGAGTCAAACAATTATAAAAGTTCTAAAATAATATATACAACGAATACATTATTTTACATGGCAGAATTCTACAATAATATTTTAGTAGTGTATAACAAGATTTAATCAAATCTGTTGTTCTATACAACAAATGTTAGTTTAATCGCTCAGTTTAAAGTATACCTTTTCAAAAAATTGCAGGTTTTCATATAGCAACTGTTTAGAAACAAGCAGTAATTTTGTTTATATAGTTGGCCCATGTGCGTCGAGAATGCAATTACATATGTTAAAAATACGTTAATATTAAAACGTAAGTACATGAAATAACACTTGTGACATTAGTCAAAAACCGAATACGTGTTCTAAAATATAAATATTCCATATGCGTATTGAAAAAGGGTCTCCTATACAATACCTACACATTTATATTCCCATGATCACTTACGCTTACCAAATAACATGTCCAATACATTATATTTGTATATTATTTCAAATGAATACTGTAATATATTATTCTATTAAGAATAAACATAAAATTGTGTTTTATACATTTTAATAAATACTGAATGAACTACGTATATATTTAAATAATACATAATGTTCTTACATCTAGGCAAATTTATTTAATTCAAAATTATATGTCCTTCATTAATTTTTTTTATAGGTAATTATATGAGAATATCCATGTATTGGTTGTTCTGTTAATATATATAATAAAATACTGATCGCGTTCAGCATAAAATCAATATACCGTACATGCAATCAAAGCGTTTCTCGACAAATGGGTGACGAGTAACATTTATTCGTGATCATGTTTTGTCTATCATATCTGCAAAAGAAATAAATTAATATAACAATTTTATTCGAAAAGAGTAATTTATTAAGAATTCCTACATTGTAACGTACAGAAGTAGACATTTATAATCAGGAAAATAATTTATTGTTTTCCCATATTGTAATGAACTCCTGTGTGCGTAAGTTGCGTGTCCTTCAGACACAGTTCTCACTTGAAATGAGCTAATTATATTCAGTCACATATTGCTATTAACTATTATTTTTTCGTGTAAACATATTGAATTTTTAATGGATTAAGCTTACATGATAGGAAGTAGTAAAGGAAATACGGTGGATACCAAGATATTTTTAAACTGTATACCAGCAGGGAATACAATTATATAATCGAACTACGTAAAGCGATGATGAGTATCTTCAAAACTGAGTTGTATAAACTAATAAATTAAGCACTAGATTATTTCGTTTATCAAATGATAGTGCAGAGAATTAGCGACAAATTGACAAGTCAAACAATTATAAAAGTTCTAAAATAATATATACCACGAATACATTATTTTTCAAGGCAAAATTCTACAATAATATTTTAGTAGAGTAAAATACGATTTATTCAATTCTGTTGTTCTATGCAACAAATGTTAGTTTTATCGCGCAGTTTAAAGTACACCTTTTCAAAAAATTGCAGGTTTTCATACAGCAACTGTTTAGAAACAAGCTGTAATTTTGTTTATATAGTTGGCACATGTGCGTCGAGAATGCCAATACATATGTTAAAAATACGATATATTAAAACCTAAGTACACGAAATAACACTTGTGACATTAGTCAAAAACCGAATACGTGTTCTAAAATATAAATATTCCATATGCATATTGAAAACGGGTCTCCTATACAATACCTACACATTTATATTCCCATGATCACTTACGCTTACCAAATAACATGTCCAATACATTTTATATGTATATTATTTCAAATGAATACTGTAATATATTATTCTATTAAGAATAAACATAAAATTGTGTTTTATACATTTTAATAAATACTGAGTGACTACATTTAATCAAATAATACATAATGTTCTTACATCTAGGCTAATTTATTTAATGCAAAAATTAAATGTATATCATTAATTTTTTTTATAGGTAATTATATGAGAATATCCATGTATTGGTTGTTTTGTTAATATATATATATAATAAAATATAAATCGCGTTCAGCATAAAATCAATATACGGTACATGCAATCAAAGCGTTTCTCGACAAATGGGTGACGAGTAACATTTATTCGTGATCATGTTTCGTCTATCATATCTGCAAAAGAAATAAATTAATATAACATTTTTATTCGAAGAGAGTAATTTATTAAGAATTCCTACGTTGTAACGTACAGAAGTAGAAATTTATATTCAGGAAAATAATTTATTGTTTTCCCATTTAGTAATGTACTCCTGTGTGCGTAAGTTGCATGTCCTTCAGACACAGTTCTCACTTGAAATGAGTTAATTATATTCACTTATTTATCTTGTAAAAGATACTTTTTAAAATTATTCAAATACAGATACAGGTACTTGTTTTTAAAAGTATTTAAAATACGTATTTATATACCTAATACGAAAAGCATTCGAGTATAAATTCAGATACTTAGTAAAAGTATTTACACATACTTTTAAATACTTTCAAATACTTGTAATTAAATTGTTTTTGACATTCGTTTTACTAATGCTTAGACTCTTATTAGAACTAATGGAGTTCGACCTGTCGCGAACAAGGATAACACATAAATCGGTCTAATCGGGATTACCTACATCGACTTGAACGGAAAAACCATCAGTGAACGACGATATCCACGACCAAAATAGTTTGCCAACTTATCATAAATAATTATTACGGAAAATGACGAAGATTTTGTTTCATTATTAGATCATGTCACAAAAAAAGATTTAAAAAACTTATTTGATTTTAAATACAGAAACTCTAAAAAAG
Organism: Slavum lentiscoides; assembly: GCA_032441835.1. NCBI lineage: Eukaryota > Metazoa > Arthropoda > Insecta > Hemiptera > Aphididae > Slavum > Slavum lentiscoides. Next base: position 8,370 of record JAIVES010000038.1, read on the forward strand.
TATTTAGAATACTACTTACAAATACTCTTATTAAAAGTATTCGAAATACGTATTTAAATATCATAAAAGTATTTGAATACTTTTACTCAAATACATTACAAGACTGTCACTCACAGATTGCTATTAAATATTATTTTTTCGTGTATACATATTGAATTTTTAATGGATTAAGCTTACATGATGGGAAGTAGTAAAGGAAATACGAAGGATACCATGATATTTTTTAACTGTATACGAGCAAGTAATAGAATTATATAATCAAACTACGTAAAGCGATGATGAGTATCTTCAAAACTGAGTTGTCTAAACTAATAAATTAAGCACTAGATAATTTCGTTTATCAAATGATAGTGCAGAGAATTAGCGACAAATGGAAGAGTCAAACAATTATAAAAGTTCTAAAATAATATATACAACGAATACATTATTTTACATGGCAGAATTCTACAATAATATTTTAGTAGTGTATACCAAGATTTAATCAAATCTGTTGTTCTATACAACAAATGTTAGTTTAAATTGTACTTTTCAAAAAATTGCAGGTTTTCATATAGCAGCTGCTTAGAAACAAGGAGTAATTTTGTTTATATAGTTGGCACATGTGCGTCGAGAATGCAAATACATATGCTAAAAATACGATATATTAAAACCTAAGTACACGAAATAACACTTGTGACATTAGTCAAAAACCGAATACGTGTTCTAAAATATAAATATTCCATATGCGTATTGAAAAAGGGTCTCCTATAAAATACCTACACATTTATATTCCCATGATCACTTACGCTTACCAAATAACATGTCCAATACATTATATTTGTATATTATTTCAAATGAATACTGTAATATATTATTCTATTAAGAATAAACATAAAATTGTGTTTTATACATTTTAATAAATACTGAATGAACTACGTATATATTTAAATAATACATAATGTTCTTACATCTAGGCAAATTTATTTAATTCAAAAATTATATGTCCTTCATTAATTTTTTTTATAGGTAATTATATGAGAATATCCATGTATTGGTTGTTCTGTTAATATATATAATAAAATACTGATCGCGTTCAGCATAAAATCAATATACCGTACATGCAATCAAAGCGTTTCTCGACAAATGGGTGACGAGTAACATTTATTCGTGATCATGTTTTGTCTATCATATCTGCAAAAGAAATAAATTAATATAACATTTTTATTCGAAATGAGTAATTTATTAAGAATTCCTACGTTGTAACGTACAGAAGTAGACATTTATAATCAGGAAAATAATTTATTGTTTTCCCATATTGTAATGAACTCCTGTGTGCGTAAGTTGCGTGTCCTTCAGACACAGTTCTCACTTGAAATGAGTTAATTATATTCACTTATTTATCTTGTAAAAGATACTTTTTAAAATTATTCAAATACAGATACAGGTACTTGTTTTTAAAAGTATTTAAAATACGTATTTATATACCTAATACGAAAAGCATTCGAGTATAAATTCAGATACTTAGTAAAAGTATTTACACATACTTTTAAATACTTTCAAATACTTGTAATTAAATTGTTTTTGACATTCGTTTTACTAATGCTTAGACTCTTATTAGAACTAATGGAGTTCGACCTGTCGCGAACAAGGATAACACATAAATCGGTCTAATCGGGATTACCTACATCGACTTGAACGGAAAAACCATCAGTGAACGACGATATCCACGACCAAAATAGTTTGCCAACTTATCATAAATAATTATTACGGAAAATGACGAAGATTTTGTTTCATTATTAGATCATGTCACAAAAAAAGATTTAAAAAACGTATTTGATTTTAAATACAGAAACTCTAAAAAAGTATTTAGAATACTACTTACAAATACTCTTATTAAAAGTATTCGAAATACGTATTTAAATATCATAAAAGTATTTGAATACTTTTACTCAAATACATTACAAGACTGTCACTCACAGATTGCTATTAAATATTATTTTTTCGTGTATACATATTGAATTTTTAATGGATTAATCTTACATGATGGGAAGTAGAAAAGGAAATACGAAGGATACCATGATATTTTTAAACTCTATACGAGCAAGGAATAGAATTATATAATCAAACTACGTAAAGCGATGATGAGTATCTTCAAAACTGAGTTGTCTAAACTAATAAATTAAGCACTAGATAATTTCGTTTATCAAATGATAGTGCAGAGAATTAGCGACAAATGGAAGAGTCAAACAATTATAAAAGTTCTAAAATAATATATACAACGAATACATTATTTTACATGGCAGAATTCTACAATAATATTTTAGTAGTGTATACCAAGATTTAATCAAATCTGTTGTTCTATACAACAAATGTTAGTTTAATCGTTCAGTTTAAAGTATACTTTTCAAAAAATTGCAGGTTTTCATATAGCAGCTGCTTAGAAACAAGCAGTAATTTTGTTTATATAGTTGGCACATGTGCGTCGAGAATGCAAATACATATGCTAAAAATACGTTAATCTTAAAACATAAGTACATGTAATAACACTTGTAGCATTAATCAAAAACCGAATACGTGTTCTAAAATATAAATATTCCATATGCGTATTGAAAAAGGGTCTCCTATAAAATACCTACACATTTATATTCCCATGATCACTTACGCTTACCAAATAACATGTCCAATACATTATATTTGTATATTATTTCAAATGAATACTGTAATATATTATTCTATTAAGAATAAACATAAAATTGTGTTTTATACATTTTAATAAATACTGAATGAACTACGTATATATTTAAATAATACATAATGTTCTTACATCTAGGCTAATTTATTTAATTCAAAAATTATATGTCCTTCATTAATTTTTTTATAGGTAATTATATGAGAATATCCATGTATTGGTTGTTCTGTTAATATATATAATAAAATATTGATCGCGTTCAGCATAAAATCAATATACCGTACATGCAATCAAAGCGTTTCTCGACAAATGGGTGACGAGTAACATTTATTCGTGATCATGTTTTGTCTATCATATCTGCAAAAGAAATAAATTAATATAACAATTTTATTCGAAAAGAGTAATTTATTAAGAATTCCTACATTGTAACGTACAGAAGTAGACATTTATAATCAGGAAAATAATTTATTGTTTTCCCATATTGTAATGAACTCCTGTGTGCGTAAGTTGCGTGTCCTTCAGACACAGTTCTCACTTGAAATGAGCTAATTATATTCAAGCACATATTGCTATTAACTATTATTTTTTCGTGTAAACATATTGAATTTTTAATGGATTAAGCTTACATGATAGGAAGTAGTAAAGGAAATACGGTGGATACCAAGATATTTTTAAACTGTATACCAGCAGGGAATACAATTATATAATCGAACTACGTAAAGCGATGATGAGTATCTTCAAAACTGAGTTGTATAAACTAATAAATTAAGCACTAGATTATTTCGTTTATCAAATGATAGTGCAGAGAATTAGCGACAAATTGACAAGTCAAACAATTATAAAAGTTCTAAAATAATATATACCACGAATACATTATTTTTCAAGGCAAAATTCTACAATAATATTTTAGTAGAGTAAAATACGATTTATTCAATTCTGTTGTTCTAAATAACAAATGTTAGTTTTATCGCGCAGTTTAAAGTACACCTTTTCAAAAAATTGCAGGTTTTCATACAGCAACTGTTTAGAAACAAGCTGTAATTTTGTTTATATAGTTGGCACATGTGCGTCGAGAATGCCAATACATATGTTAAAAATACGATATATTAAAACCTAAGTACACGAAATAACATTTGTGACATTAGTCAAAAACCGAATACGTGTTCTAAAATATAAATATTCCATATGCATATTGAAAACTGGTCTCCTATACAATACCTACACATTTATATTCCCATGATCACTTACGCTTACCAAATAACATGTCCAATACATTATATATGTATATTATTTCAAATGAATACTGTAATATATTATTCTATTAAGAATAAACATAAAATTGTGTTTTATACATTTTAATAAATACTGAATGAACTACGTATATATTTAAATAATACATAATGTTCTTACATCTAGGCTAATTTATTTAATTCAAAAATTATATGTCCTTCATTAATTTTTTTTATAGGTTATTATATGAGAATATCCATGTATTGGTTGTTCTGTTAATATATATAATAAAATACTGATCGCGTTCAGCATAAAATCAATATACCGTACATGCAATCAAAGCGTTTCTCGACAAATGGGTGACGAGTAACATTTATTCGTGATCATGTTTTGTCTATCATATCTGCAAAAGAAATAAATTAATATAACAATTTTATTCGAAAAGAGTAATTTATTAAGAATTCCTACATTGTAACGTACAGAAGTAGACATTTATAATCAGGAAAATAATTTATTGTTTTCCCATATTGTAATGAACTCCTGTGTGCGTAAGTTGCGTGTCCTTCAGACACAGTTCTCACTTGAAATGAGCTAATTATATTCAGTCACATATTGCTATTAACTATTATTTTTTCGTGTAAACATATTGAATTTTTAATGGATTAAGCTTACATGATGGGAAGTAGTAAAGGAAATACGAAGGATACCATGATATTTTTAAACTGTATACGAGCAAGTAATAGAATTATATAATCAAACTACGTAAAGCGATGATGAGTATCTTCAAAACTGAGTTGTCTAAACTAATAAATTAAGCACTAGATAATTTCGTTTATCAAATGATAGTGCAGAGAATTAGCGACAAATGGAAGAGTCAAACAATTATAAAAGTTCTAAAATAATATATACAACGAATACATTATTTTACATGGCAGAATTCTACAATAATATTTTAGTAGTGTATACCAAGATTTAATCAAATCTGTTGTTCTATACAACAAATGTTAGTTTAATCGTTCAGTTTAAAGTATACTTTTCAAAAAATTGCAGGTTTTCATACAGCAACTGTTTAGAAACAAGCTGTAATTTTGTTTATATAGTTGGCACATGTGCGTCGAGAATGCCAATACATATGTTAAAAATACGATATATTAAAACCTAAGTACACGAAATAACACTTGTGACATTAGTCAAAATCCGAATACGTGTTCTAAAATATAAATATTCCATATGCATATTGAAAACGGGTCTCCTATACAATACCTACACATTTATATTCCCATGATCACTTACGCTTACCAAATAACATGTCCAATACATTATATATGTATATTATTTCAAATGAATACTGTAATATATTATTCTATTAAGAATTAACATAAAATTGTGTTTTATACATTTTAATAAATACTGAATGAACTACGTATATATTTAAATAATACATAATGTTCTTACATCTAGGCAAATTTATTTAATTCAAAATTATATGTCCTTCATTAATTTTTTTTATAGGTAATTATATGAGAATATCCATGTATTGGTTGTTCTGTTAATATATATAATAAAATACTGATCGCGTTCAGCATAAAATCAATATACCGTACATGCAATCAAAGCGTTTCTCGACAAATGGGTGACGAGTAACATTTATTCGTGATCATGTTTTGTCTATCATATCTGCAAAAGAAATAAATTAATATAACAATTTTATTCGAAAAGAGTAATTTATTAAGAATTCCTACATTGTAACGTACAGAAGTAGACATTTATAATCAGGAAAATAATTTATTGTTTTCCCATATTGTAATGAACTCCTGTGTGCGTAAGTTGCGTGTCCTTCAGACACAGTTCTCACTTGAAATGAGCTAATTATATTCACTCACATATTGCTATTAACTATTATTTTTTCGTGTAAACATATTGAATTTTTAATGGATTAAGCTTACATAATAGGAAGTAGTAAAGGAAATACGGTGGATACCAAGATATTTTTAAACTGTATACCAGCAGGAATACAATTATATAATCGAACTACGTAAAGCGATGATGAGTATCTTCAAAACTGAGTTGTATAAACTAATAAATTAAGCACTAGATTATTTCGTTTATCAAATGATAGTGCAGAGAATTAGCGACAAATTGACAAGTCAAACAATTATAAAAGTTCTAAAATAATATATACCACGAATACATTATTTTCAAGGCAAAATTCTACAATAATATTTTAGTAGAGTAAAATACGATTTATTCAATTCTGTTGTTCTATGCAACAAATGTTAGTTTTATCGCGCAGTTTAAAGTACACCTTTTCAAAAAATTGCAGGTTTTCATACAGCAACTGTTTAGAAACAAGCTGTAATTTTGTTTATATAGTTGGCACATGTGCGTCGAGAATGCCAATACATATGTTAAAAATACGATATATTAAAACCTAAGTACACGAAATAACACTTGTGACATTAGTCAAAACCGAATACGTGTTCTAAAATATAAATATTCCATATGCATATTGAAAACGGGTCTCCTATACAATACCTACACATTTATATTCCCATGATCACTTACGCTTACCAAATAACATGTCCAATACATTATATATGTATATTATTTCAAATGAATACTGTAATATATTATTCTATTAAGAATAAACATAAAATTGTGTTTTATACATTTTAATAAATACTGAGTGACTACATTTAATCAAATAATACATAATGTTCTTACATCTAGGCTAATTTATTTAATCCAAAATTAAATGTATATCATTAATTTTTTTATAGGTAATTATATGAGAATATCCATGTATTGGTTGTTTTGTTAATATATATATAATAAAATATAAATCGCGTTCAGCATAAAATCAATATACGGTACATGCAATCAAAGCGTTTCTCGACAAATGGGTGACGAGTAACATTTATTCGTGATCAAGTTTTGTCTGTCATATCTGCAAAAGAAATAAATTAATATAACATTTTTATTCGAAGAGAGTAATTTATTAAGAATTCCTACGTTGTAACGTACAGAAGTAGAAATTTATATTCAGGAAAATAATTTATTGTTTTCCCATTTAGTAATGTACTCCTGTGTGCGTAAGTTGCATGTCCTTCAGACACAGTTCTCACTTGAAATGAGTTAATTATATTCACTTATTTATCTTGTAAAAGATACTTTTTAAAATTATTCAAATACAGATACAGGTACTTGTTTTTAAAAGTATTTAAAATACGTATTTATATACCTTATACGAAAAGCATTCGAGTATAAATTCAGATACTTAGTAAAAGTATTTACACATACTTTTAAATACTTTCAAATACTTGTAATTAAATTGTTTTTGACATTCGTTTTACTAATGCTTAGACTCTTATTAGAACTAATGGAGTTCGACCTGTCGCGAACAAGGATAACACATAAATCGGTCTAATCGGGATTACCTACATCGACTTGAACGGAAAAACCATCAGTGAACGACGATATCCACGACCAAAATAGTTTGCCAACTTATCATAAATAATTATTACGGAAAATGACGAAGATTTTGTTTCATTATTAGATCATGTCACAAAAAAAGATTTAAAAAACGTATTTGATTTTAAATACAGAAACTCTAAAAGTATTTAGAATACTACTTACAAATACTCTTATTAAAAGTATTCGAAATACGTATTTAAATATCATAAAAGTATTTGAATACTTTTACTCAAATACATTACAAGACTGTCACTCACAGATTGCTATTAAATATTATTTTTCGTGTATACATATTGAATTTTAATGGATTAATCTTACATGATGGGAAGTAGAAAAGGAAATACGAAGGATACCATGATATTTTTAAACTCTATACGAGCAAGGAATAGAATTATATAATCAAACTACGTAAAGCGATGATGAGTATCTTCAAAACTGAGTTGTCTAAACTAATAAATTAAGCACTAGATTATTTCGTTTATCAAATGATAGTGCAGAGAATTAGCGACAAATGGACTAGTCAAACAATTATAAAAGTTCTAAAATAATATATACAACGAATACATTATTTTACATGGCAGAATTCTACAATAATATTTTAGTAGTGTATAACAAGATTTAATCAAATCTGTTGTTCTATACAACAAATGTTAGTTTAATGCTCAGTTTAAAGTATACTTTTCAAAAAATTGCAGGTTTTCATATAGCAGCTGCTTAGAAACAAGCAGTAATATTGTTTATATATTTGGCACATGTGCGTCGAGAATGCCAATACATATGTTAAAAATACGATATATTAAAACCTAAGTACACGAAATAACACTTGTGACATTAGTCAAAAACCGAATACGTGTTCTAAAATATAAATATTCCATATGCATATTGAAAAGGGGTCTCCTATACAATACCTACACATTTATATTCCCATGATCACTTACGCTTACCAAATAACATGTCCAATACATTATATTTGTATATTATTTCAAATGAATACTGTAATATATTATTCTATTAAGAATAAACATAAAATTGTGTTTTATACATTTTAATAAATACTGAATGAACTACGTATATATTTAAATAATACATAATGTTCTTACATCTAGGCTAATTTATTTAATTCAAAAATTATATGTCCTTCATTAGTTTTTTTTTATAGGTAATTATATGAGAATATCCATGTATTGGTTGTTCTGTTAATATATATAATAAAATATTGATCGCGTTCAGCATAAAATCAATATACCGTACATGCAATCAAAGCGTTTCTCGACAAATGGGTGACGAGTAACATTTATTCGTGATCATGTTTTGTCTATCATATCTGCAAAAGAAATAAATTAATATAACAATTTTATTCGAAAAGAGTAATTTATTAAGAATTCCTACATTGTAACGTACAGAAGTAGACATTTATAATCAGGAAAATAATTTATTGTTTTCCCATATTGTAATGAACTCCTGTGTGCGTAAGTTGCGTGTCCTTCAGACACAGTTCTCACTTGAAATGAGCTAATTATATTCAGTCACATATTGCTATTAACTATTATTTTTTCGTGTAAACATATTGAATTTTTAATGGATTAAGCTTACATGATAGGAAGTAGTAAAGGAAATACGGTGGATACCAAGATATTTTTAAACTGTATACCAGCAGGGAATACAATTATATAATCGAACTACGTAAAGCGATGATGAGTATCTTCAAAACTGAGTTGTATAAACTAATAAATTAAGCACTAGATTATTTCGTTTATCAAATGATAGTGCAGAGAATTAGCGACAAATTGACAAGTCAAACAATTATAAAAGTTCTAAAATAATATATACCACGAATACATTATTTTTCAAGGCAAAATTCTACAATAATATTTTAGAAGAGTAAAATACGATTTATTCAATTCTGTTGTTCTATGCAACAAATGTTAGTTTTATCGCGCAGTTTAAAGTACACCTTTTCAAAAAATTGCAGGTTTTCATACAGCAACTGTTTAGAAACAAGCTGTAATTTTGTTTATATAGTTGGCACATGTGCGTCGAGAATGCCAATACATATGTTAAAAATACGATATATTAAAACCTAAGTACACGAAATAACACTTGTGACATTAGTCAAAAACCGAATACGTGTTCTAAAATATAAATATTCCATATGCATATTGAAAACGGGTCTCCTATACAATACCTACACATTTATATTCCCATGATCACTTACGCTTACCAAATAACATGTCCAATACATTATATATGTATATTATTTCAAATGAATACTGTAATATATTATTCTATTAAGAATAAACATAAAATTGTGTTTTATACATTTTAATAAATACTGAGTGACTACATTTAATCAAATAATACATAATGTTCTTACATCTAGGCTAATTTATTTAATGCAAAAATTAAATGTATATCATTAATTTTTTTTATAGGTAATTATATGAGAATATCCATGTATTGGTTGTTCTGTTAATATATATCGTAGAGTATTGATCGCGTTTTGCATAAAATCAATATAAGGGTCTCCTATACAATACCTACACATTTATATTCCCATGATCACTTACGCTTACCAAATAACATGTCCAATACAATATATATGTATATTATTTCATATGAATACTGTAATATATTATTCTATTAAGAATAAACATAAAATTGTGTTTTATACATTTTAATAAATACTGAGTGAACTACGTATATAATCAAATAATGCATAATGTTCTTATTCAATATACAGTACATGCAATCAAAGCGTTTCTCGACAAATGGGTGACGAGTATCATTTATTCGTGATCATGTTTCGTCTATCATATCTGCAAATGAAATAAATTAATATAACATTTTTATTCGAAAAGAGTAATTTATTAAGAATTCCTACGTTGTAACGTACAGAAGTAGAAATTTATATTCAGGAAAATAATTTATTGTTCTCCCATTTAGTAATGTACTCCTGTGTGCGTAAGTTGCATGTCCTTCAGACACAGTTCTCACTTGAAATGAGTTAATTACATTTATTCACATAGTGCTATTAACTATTATTTATTGGTGTAAAGATATTGAATTTTTAAAGGATTACTATTACTTGATAAGACGAAATCACAGGAATACGTATGGAACCTGAATATATTAGAACAGTAAATAAACAAAAAATACAATTATTTAAGGAAAATGATTTATGTGATGATAAGTATCATCGAAAATGTGTTGTTTAAATTAATAAAATTATACTTTTTTATATATCGATAAAATTATTATTTTTTACCTACTTTCGGTGCATGCGCGATACGTCTTTGATAGTGGGAAGACAAACACGATGTTAAATGTGTTCAAGTCCTGAGATATGTATAGTGTGCGTGGCCTACTCTTCAACCATATTTATAGAGCATAGGTTCTATGGTTTAAATAAATTCGAGTCAACTTTAGTCGATTTCATGGTACACCCGGTTTTATCTTGGTAACTGGGTGATAAAACAAACGGTCCATTAATATTCCGATATCAAACACACGACAGTGGTTATTGATATTCTATCTTCAACCGTGCGGTTAATAAACTTATTATACGGTACATTTAAGTTAATTATTTTGATTTACCAGGTAGCATGACGTGAAAGGTCATTTTCCAAGTTAAAGATGATTGAAACACGACTTAGGAATTCACTGAGCGAAGAAAAGCTATAAATACATATACGAGTATATATGATTATTTGTTACTATTTCATTTTTTTTAAATTAATTTTTTATTGGTTTAAAGAGTCTCTGGGCCAAATTCTTTTGAATCTTCTGAGTTGATTTCCATAGATAGTTAGGGAGGACATATGGGAAATAAGAAGGTTTTCGTTATTTATCATCTTGCAATGAAATCTGTTATAGTGTTGATGAGCTAGTTTTTTTGGTGTTATGATAAGTAGATCATTGTGTAGGTTTAGGTTGGTGACGTACCATGGGCATCCAGTTATTACTCGTAAGCTAATCGACTGAAATATTTCTAGTGGACGGATGTTCGGTGGTTTGTCTTGTCCCCAGATTTGGATGCCGTACGACCAAATGGGAGCTAGAATGACTTTATAGATAGATTAGTATTTTGTTTTTAAGAATGAGTTTGGATTGCAGAATCGGGCGGAGAAGGTGAAGGTGATAATAACATATCTAAACTTGAATATGACATAATTTATTGATATATATATATATTATATACATAATACTTGTATGATTTATGTAAGTACAAAATCAGGCACATTAAATTAAATATTAAAACCAAATAAAATTTAAAATCTGTATATATATATATATATATATATATATATATATATATATATATATGTAAACAATAAATATACATATATATAAATAAATGTATACTTAAATATACAATATTGCCAAAGAGTATTACGTAATAAAAGAAAAAAATATAATAAAATACATCAAATAATAGTATAGAGAGTAAGCGACGAATGAACGAGTAAAAAAATTATAAAAGTTTAATAAAATTATATATCACGAATCAGGGTCGGCCTGGCCATGGCCGCGAATGCGACCGGGGCCCCATCTTTTCTTTTTTTATACCAATATTTTTGAACGTTATGTCTCCACCAGTTTTGAAATCTTCACCTTGTATTATTATAATGTATAAAAAAGAAAATAATGCAAAAATTGGTTTCAGAGAACCGAGGTCGAACCCCGAACCGTATACACGTCAAATCGTGGTATTTATCCATTGGACTATTATAGTACGAGCCGAAAAACGGGAAAAAATTAATCTATTAAAAAAACACGATGAAATTGTCAAATTTCAAATTGCTATAACTTAAAAACTAAATCCAACCACCAAATTCTAACTTCAACCTAGATTCTTTTACTAACCTGTATTAACTCTATATGGAAACAGAAGGCGTTAGTCCAAGAAAAAAAAAATCAATTTTTTCATAAGTGGCCCGGAAAATTTTTATTTGCCCGGTAAGAATTTTAGAGTCACTCCGCCCCTGGATCTGGGACACCCTATATAATGAATTGTTTTTATTGATATGTATTTTTAATTTCATATTAAACCAAGGGCAGGGGCCCCAGAATAAAAAGATCCAGGGGCCTTTGGTGTGCCAGGCCGACACTGCCACGAATACATTGTTAACAGGGTCAAAATTCTTATAATATTATATGCCATGAATACATATTACATTGTATTACAAGGTCAAAATACTACAATTTTTTTTAGTTTCGTATAATACGATTTAATCAAATCTGTTGTTTTCTACAGCAAATTTTAGTTTTATCGTGCAGTTAAGTGCGTACCTTTTAAAAAATGTGCAGATTTTCAAATAGCAACAGTTCAAGAACAAACAGTAATTTCGCTTAATATAGTTGGCACATTTGCTTCGAGAAGGCAAACACATATGTTAAAAATACGTCAGTCGAGAAAAATGAGCACTAAAGAACACTTGTTACATTAATCAAAAAACGAATACGTGTTGTTTAAACGGCTTCTCGGTTCAGTATTTTGCCGAAAATCGACCGTTTTTACTTGGGCAATAAAAAAAAAGGAATAACACAAAGTAACGGAAAATTTAAGTGGACTGTATTAAATTTGATGTATGCTAATTTAAAAACATATTAACAAAGAACTTAAATTGACTAGAGGGAATGGGGGGACTACATATAATAACTCACGTAATATCCCGACAATAAAAAACGTGAATAAAAAAAAATACATTTACATATGACAATAAAATATGACCTGAACCTCGATGGAATCCGATTGAAGCTAGTTGAACGGTTGATGCGGCGAAAGCGGAAGAAACGGCATTGATGACGACAAATATTGGCGTGGTTGTATCGCGGGCGATGAGTTGATGTATATAACACGCGACGTAACGCACTATAGAATGTAATTCCGTAAAACGATTGCCTTTAATTAGCAATGCGCACGATTGATATAGGGATGGCACGGGTTAGTTTAACCGCAATGCAGCATCCGTACTCACGTCAACAAAATGTTGACGGAAGAAATTGACGTAAAACGAAAATTTCACGATTTACGCGCTCGAATATATGATCCGAACGGTTACAGTGCGCGCGAAAGACAACAACGAAGAAGCCGCACACAGGAGGAGATATCGCGTTCGCACACGTACAGTTATTTATTATAACTATCGCTGTGACGTCGGAACACGTGTTCTAAAATATAAACAATCTATATGCACATTGAATAAGAATTACCTATACAATATATATTCATATTTCCGTGATCGTATACGTATTCCATACAATATATGCAAAAAATTATACGAGAATATTATTTGATACTAATTATCATATTTTTTCTCATGTTTGAAATTTTATAAAATTGTGGTATATACATATACAGTGGCGTAGTAAGAACAATTTTCGGGGAGGGGGGGTTGTGTACATATTAATTGAATCTGAAAGTCTAAGTATCGTTAGAAAATTACTTGCATATCTTTAATAACCATAATGAATTGAATTGAAAAAATTGAATGATTTGCGGTATCGATCGCGGTCGAAGGCGATTTTTTTTATTTGATCCACCTGACTATTAGAGCTAGTTCACATGAAAGGCGTTAAACGCGCGTTAGCCAAACGCGCGTTTTCAAGCCACTGTTCACATGATTACATATTTTACGCGTTTAAGCCCGCATTTGTCAGTCGACACAACAGTCAATTGAGTTTTTTTCAAATCCACAACATGTTCTAACGCGCGTAAACAGGGTATTTGCGTTGGCGTGGCGTTAAACGCGCGTCGCCCACCAACGCGCGTTATCATATGTACAGTTAATAGCAATTGTATAGTAACTGTGAACGCGCGTTTGGCTAACGCGTGTTTAACGCCCGTCATGTGAACCTAGTTAAAGGTACGTCGGTTAAAACAGTACAGTTAAAACTGTACAAATGTTAAATATATAATATATATATTATATAATATATATTATATATAATATATATACATATATATATATATATATATTCAACGACGGATCTAAAATTTTTTTTTTTGTGTATAATTAATAAAAATGTATAATTCTATAAGTACAATATTTAGGATTTGATGTAAGACCTTCAAGTAAAGTATTAAATATACTTATATATTTCTACGAATACATAACAGCCAGGGGAAGGGCGGGCCCTCCCTTGAATCCGCCACTGTATATATTTTTAATATGCATATTCTTTCAGTATTTCTTACTTTATTTAGTAGCAATCACTTATACAGTGATGCCACACATTTACAAATATCTAGTTAATAAATTAGTATTGATCTTTACTGCTTTTTAATTAATTGCAGCTTACTTACAAAAATATTTTTGCTTTTACATATATTTTTATTATAAAACAATTACAAAGTTAAGCATGGAAACTTTGTTTAAAAATTTGATATCTGTTTAAAGCTATCGAGTAAATGTATGTTAATCTAGTTTCTAAGTATTTTATTTTTTTTGTTTATTTTTAAAAATGTGATACATTTTTTTCAGTTTAATGGCGTTATGTTAATTGAACAACTTGGTATTAGTGTGTTATAATTTAAATTCATTTTAATTATAGCACAATTTACAAATGTAAACAGTTATAAGCTAGAAACGATTTTGGAGAGCTTGAAACATAAACATATAAGCTTTTGGTATTACCATGACAATTTATTAAAATGTATTTTACTATTCACTCATAACATCCCTCCCCATTGAAAATTCCTGGGCACGCCACTGTCTATCACTTACTAAATTTACACACAAACACACAAAAGAGGACACGTGTACCTATATATAATTTAAATAAGGTAACAACGTAGCGCAAAGCACAAGTAAGACACAATAGCAAGATATCGATGCCGTCGGAAAGATAATAAATAAATAATAATCGGAACGATAACAATTTCAACGAAAGACAGCAACGCAGAGCGAGCATAAAAGCTTTCCCACACTAAATACGTCGACGTACGTTATTCTCAATGTACTATGATTACGTCAAACGTATGCGTTCGACGCAACAGACATGAGTCTGTTATTAAATACGTTATAAATTAGTCTAAATACGTTTATTGGTTATCCGTCGGTGAAAGTTTTATATTAGTTATTCATTTTATTATCATTCGTATTACCTAAAGAATACCTATTATTTGTAAATATGACGTTATCTACGCAAACTAAACGAGCATTGGCATTTTTATTATTAATAAGAAAAAGACAAAGGAATACATTAAAGAAAAAAATAATTTGGGTTCACTCTAAAAAAAAAAACACGATCTGATAACGGAGAATTCAAAAAATTATGTATTGAACTTGAACAATATCCAGATCGATATTTCAACACCTTTAGAATGAACAAACATCAATTTGATATACTACATAAACTTTTTAAAAGTTCACTTTCCAAAGATGATACCAACTTTAGAATAAGTGTACCTACTAAAGAAAGGCTAATACTCACATTAAGGTAATACATGACTTATATACGAGTAATTAACTATTTTATTGTAGTATGCATAATTTTTAAATTTTAATAATTTTCTTGAAGCTTAGATAAGATTAAGTTTGATGTGTCAAAGTATAGGTACCTCGTATAGGCACTATATATCACTGGATCATAATATCATTATTATCATTATTATTTAATCAATGTGTTTTCCACTTCCATAAAATTATTTGAAAATGGCAATTAAATTCGATACATTGACGTATTCAACTGATGGCAATTTATATCTTACGTCGACGCGACGGATAAGGCTGTCCGTCGATTGACGCGTCGTATCCAGTGTGTGGACTAGTATTCAAATATGTAGAATTAAAAATAGTACGTCGACGTACGTCAACGCAACGGATGCCGACGTATTCAGTGTGGAAAGGCCTTAATAGTGGTGACCGACATAGTGGGGTAATATTGTCATTAGCGCTGCCCCAACATATGTATACTTGAAACGAATAACTTAAAGTGTCAAATACAATACCTTTTTGCCTCAAAAATATTGAACATTTTTGTTTATATATTCGTCATTACTTAATCAATGTTATCAAAAATTACAGAAGTGTAATCTGCATATCATATCCGATCTATTGCAGTGTCGGTTTTCCCGGCGAGGCACAGCCACCCTGAAAAGAGAAAAATATTTTTACATTTGATTGAAAATAATATGAATTTTATAAAATTAATTATTTTTCTTTCCAATTACATTTAATTAATTTGAAAATATTGGAAATTTTGAAGTAAAAAAATTGTTCAATATATAATAAGTATATACGCATCTATACTAAGAAAAATAAGAATTTCAACGGCCTAATTTTAACGAATAGTCATTATTCAACTAATGTTTTCAAAAATACAGAAGTATAATCTGCTTATCATGTCCGATCTATTAATACTACATACGAAACAATCTGTTTATTTATTAACTCTGTAGGCCTGGTTAAAGAAAATGTGTAAATTTATACGTATTCAATGGGCAAAATCTGACTCGTGTAATATACTACGGTCGTGACCGCTACGCTTTTTTTTTTACTTAGCTTCGCGTCACTACCGTTGCGCTGGATTATATTATATTATACAGTTCATTCCCATTAATATAATTTTTAACATATTGTCTAAACATTTGTGTTTTTATATCTGGCAAAAGCCGGTCTCACCTCCGCATTAGATGTTTCACATAAAAAAAGCAAATATATGTACATAAAATATTGTTAGAAAAATACTTATACACATATGTTTCACACTGAACAAAAGCCTCGTATTCAATATTTGTTGACATAAGATTTAGACATATCTTGAGAAAGAAAAATACAATTGTGTAAATTGTGTACACAGCTACATACAAACGCAGTTTTACCATATCCTGAACCATATAAAAGATGGTGTAAGACAATTATTTCAGTTAATAGTTCTCAACAATACTGTTGTCTATACTATATATAATTACATTTTGGTTTCACAAAAAAAAAAAAAAAATGTTTAACTTATGTACTAAAAGTATATTTCTTGTATTAACTTTTACATTTTTAGCCGATGGGACTAACAATGAGACACCAGGTAAGACTAATATATGATCACATAGTTATTGTAAAATATAACAATTGATATTTTAATAATTGTCGGTCTCAATAATAAGAATTAACGTGACTTAACGTCAAGTTAATTTTATAAAACTGAATCTAATTTAAGACAATAGTATGCGTTGACGGAATTTTCATTATTTAATACCATTGATCTTTGATTGTAAATATTCATTACAGTAACAATAATCAATGTTATAAATCCAATATTTACAAAACACAATAATAAAAAGAAAAAGAAATATTACCCTATCTTAATAAAAAAATGATTTTTTCCACTTGCTTTTGTCTTTTGTATTAATTCATAATTTGTAATACGTTGATAACAAATAAAATGATGGTGAACGTTATTTTGTTTTTCTTGAAACTGAAAATATTTCTTGTGTGTAATATAGAATATTTATTTTATCCTACTATGTCATTCATTAAAAGTCGAACAAAAATAATGACATTTTTTTCTTTTTATAGTGACGGCTGGTAAGTAACTTAACAATGTACATTTAAAGTCTTAATTAGTAAATTACACTTTTCGTAAAATGATGTTTATAATATTGTATTTTAAAATTATGTAAACGACCAATAATACCTTTGTCAGCCTTTGTACATTATATACACGTAAGACAAAATAATAACTATTCCCACGAGCATATTTCTTTGGTACAATAACACATTCTTGTTTTATACATTTTAAAGTAAAAATTAAATTAAACAGTTACAAACGATAATAATACCATTAGTACTATTCGATACGATAGAAGTTAACACAATAAATTACTCACACGAAACGAACTCCTATTATATACTCTTACTTCCTATATGATACATTACTTGAGCGAGTTTTCAATATTAAGGATCTTGGTATTCATTACACACCAACTCGAAGCTCTGAACATCGCATTTGCTTCTCTGTTCGAGGGGCACTAAAAGTTCTTGAATTTATAAAACGAAATATATAATTTTTTACATCTGGCTCTTGTCTTCGTTCATTATATTTTGCCCTAGTCCGTTCTCTTCTCGAATACGGGGTGGTCGTTTGGCACCCCCCCCCTTTTGGCTAAAGACCATTTACGTATTGAACGTGTGCAAAATCGTTATCTCACATAATTATGCCGTTTATATCCTAAAAATAGAATACCCGCCTCACGACTACTCTACTATGAGCACTACTCTTAATATACCAACACCCTCCTCTCACCGTATTGTTGCCGACCAATCCTTTATCACCTTCTTCCTAAATGGTATTTTTGATGTTCCAGTCTTGCTTTCCACTACAAACGTCCGTGTTCCTTCTCACTTCACAAGGAACCACTCCATTTTTCATGTTTCCTTTCACTCTACCTCTTGCAGGTATAAAAAAAATCCTATACACAGCATGCTCCGTCAATTCAATAATACTTAATTCTATGGCCTTAATCTACATAATCAACTTTATCATTTATACTTTATAGTTTTATATATATGTATGTTAATTTCCGAAATGTGCGTTTGTAAATAATATAAAATTAAATAAACATTTTCTTTTATATTAACTAATATATTCATAGTAATCAATAGTAACGATTTAGACCAACCCGCACGTAATTTTTTTTTAACATTTCCAACATGTACCTAATTCTCTTTTAAATTACAGATCTTCTATATTCACTTCATTTTGACAAAAATTGTATTTCAAAAGTTTTTTTACATTACTATACATGTTTTGGGTTATAAAACACACTTGTGTAAATTGTATACACGGCTACATATAAACGCAGTTTTACCATATCCTGAACCATACAATAGATTGTTTAAAATAGTTATTTCGGTTAATAGTTCTCAACAATATTGTTGTCTATACTAAATATAATTACATTTTAGTTTCACAAAAAAAAAAAATGTTTAACTAGTATACTAAAAGTATATTTCTTGTGTTAACTTTTACATTTTTAGCCGTTGTGACACCAGGTAAGACTAATATATGATTACATAGTTATTATAAAATATAACAATTGATATTTTAATAATTGTCGGTCTCAATAATGAGAATTAACGTGACTTACTGTCAAGTTAATTTTATAAAACTGAATCTAATTTAAGTTAAGACAATAGTATGCGTTGACGGAATTTTCATTATTTAATACCATTGATCATTGATTGTAAATATTCATTACAGTAACAATAATCAATGTTATAAATCAATATTTACAAAACACAATAATAAAAAAGAAAAAGAAATATTACCCTATCTTAATAAAAAAATATATATATGTATGTTAATTTCCGAAATGTGCGTTTGTAAATAATATAAAATTAAATAAACATTTTCTTTTATATTAACTAATATATTCATAGTAATCAATAGTAACGATTTAGACCAACCCGCACGTAATTTTTTTAACATTTCCAACATGTACCTAATTCTCTTTTAAATTACAGATCTTCTATATTCACTTCATTTTGACAAAATTGTATTTCAAAAGTTTTTTTACATTACTATACATGTTTTGGGTTATAAAACACACTTGTGTAAATTGTATACACGGCTACATATAAACGCAGTTTTACCATATCCTGAACCATACAATAGATTGTTTAAAATAGTTATTTCGGTTAATAGTTCTCAACAATATTGTTGTCTATACTAAATATAATTACATTTTAGTTTCACAAAAAAAAAAAAAAAATGTTTAACTTATGTACTAAAAGTATATTTCTTGTATTAACTTTTACATTTTTAGCCGATGGGACTAACAATGAGACACCAGGTAAGACTAATATATGATCACATAGTTATTGTAAAATATAACAATTGATATTTTAATAATTGTCGGTCTCAATAATAAGAATTAACGTGACTTAACGTCAAGTTAATTTTATAAAACTGAATCTAATTTAAGACAATAGTATGCGTTGACGGAATTTTTCATTATTTAATACCATTGATCTTTGATTGTAAATATTCATTACAGTAACAATAATCAATGTTATAAATCCAATATTTACAAAACACAATAATAAAAAAGAAAAAAGAAATATTACCCTATCTTAATAAAAAAAATGATTTTTTTCCACTTGCTTTTGTCTTTTGTATTAATTCATAATTTGTAATACGTTGATAACAAATAAAATGATGGTGAACGTTATTTTGTTTTTCTTGAAACTGAAAATATTTCTTGTGTGTAATATAGAATATTTATTTTTATCCTACTATGTCATTCATTAAAAGTCGAACAAAAATAATGACATTTTTTCTTTTTATAGTGACGGCTGGTAAGTAACTTAACAATGTACATTTAAAGTCTTAATTAGTAAATTACACTTTTCGTAAAATGATGTTTATAATATTGTATTTTAAAATTATGTAAACGACCAATAATACCTTTGTCAGCCTTTGTACATTATATACACGTAAGACAAAAATAATAACTATTCCACGAGCATATTTCTTTGGTACAATAACACATTCTTGTTTTATACATTTTAAAGTAAAAATTAAATTACACAGTTACAAACGATAATAATACCATTAGTACTATTCGATACGATAGAAGTTAACACAATAAATTACTCACACGAAACGAACTCCTATTATATACTCTTACTTCCTATATGATACATTACTTGAGCGAGTTTTCAATATTAAGGATCTTGGTATTCATTACACACCAACTCGAAGCTCTGAACATCGCATTTGCTTCTCTGTTCGAGGGCACTAAAAGTTCTTGAATTTATAAAACGAAATATATAATTTTTACATCTGGCTCTTGTCTTCGTTCATTATATTTTGCCCTAGTCCGTTCTCTTCTCGAATACGGGGTGGTCGTTTGGCACCCCCCTTTGGCTAAAGACCATTTACGTATTGAACGTGTGCAAAATCGTTATCTCACATAATTATGCCGTTTATATCCTAAAAATAGAATACCCGCCTCACGACTACTCTACTATGAGCACTACTCTTAATATACCAACACCCTCCTCTCACCGTATTGTTGCCGACCAATCCTTTATCACCTTCTTCCTAAATGGTATTTTTGATGTTCCAGTCTTGCTTTCCACTACAAACGTCCGTGTTCCTTCTCACTTCACAAGGAACCACTCCATTTTTCATGTTTCCTTTCACTCTACCTCTTGCAGGTATAAAAAAAATCCTATACACAGCATGCTCCGTCAATTCAATAATACTTAATTCTATGGCCTTAATCTACATAATCAACTTTATCATTTATACTTTATAGTTTTATATATATATGTATGTTAATTTCCGAAATGTGCGTTTGTAAATAATATAAAATTAAATAAACATTTTCTTTTATATTAACTAATATATTCATAGTAATCAATAGTAACGATTTAGACCAACCCGCACGTAATTTTTTTTTAACATTTCCAACATGTACCTAATTCTCTTTTAAATTACAGATCTTCTATATTCACTTCATTTTGACAAAAATTGTATTTCAAAAGTTTTTTTACATT
Source organism: Slavum lentiscoides (assembly GCA_032441835.1). Lineage (NCBI taxonomy): Eukaryota > Metazoa > Arthropoda > Insecta > Hemiptera > Aphididae > Slavum > Slavum lentiscoides. Next base: position 30,246 of record JAIVES010000038.1, read on the forward strand.
ACTATACATGTTTTGGGTTATAAAACACACTTGTGTAAATTGTATACACGGCTACATATAAACGCAGTTTTACCATATCCTGAACCATACAATAGATTGTTTAAAATAGTTATTTCGGTTAATAGTTCTCAACAATATTGTTGTCTATACTAAATATAATTACATTTTAGTTTCACAAAAAAAAAAAATGTTTAACTAGTATACTAAAAGTATATTTCTTGTGTTAACTTTTACATTTTTAGCCGTTGTGACACCAGGTAAGACTAATATATGATTACATAGTTATTATAAAATATAACAATTGATATTTTAATAATTGTCGGTCTCAATAATGAGAATTAACGTGACTTACTGTCAAGTTAATTTTATAAAACTGAATCTAATTTAAGTTAAGACAATAGTATGCGTTGACGGAATTTTCATTATTTAATACCATTGATCATTGATTGTAAATATTCATTACAGTAACAATAATCAATGTTATAAATCCAATATTTACAAAACACAATAATAAAAAGAAAAAGAAATATTACCCTATCTTAATAAAAAAATATATATATGTATGTTAATTTCCGAAATGTGCGTTTGTAAATAATATAAAATTAAATAAACATTTTCTTTTATATTAACTAATATATTCATAGTAATCAATAGTAACGATTTAGACCAACCCGCACGTAATTTTTTTTAACATTTCCAACATGTACCTAATTCTCTTTTAAATTACAGATCTTCTATATTCACTTCATTTTGACAAAAATTGTATTTCAAAAGTTTTTTTACATTACTATACATGTTTTGGGTTATAAAACACACTTGTGTAAATTGTATACACGGCTACATATAAACGCAGTTTTACCATATCCTGAACCATACAATAGATTGTTTAAAATAGTTATTTCGGTTAATAGTTCTCAACAATATTGTTGTCTATACTAAATATAATTACATTTTAGTTTCACAAAAAAAAAAAATGTTTAACTAGTATACTAAAAGTATATTTCTTGTGTTAACTTTTACATTTTTAGCCGTTGTGACACCAGGTAAGACTAATATATGATTACATAGTTATTATAAAATATAACAATTGATATTTTAATAATTGTCGGTCTCAATAATGAGAATTAACGTGACTTACTGTCAAGTTAATTTTATAAAACTGAATCTAATTTAAGTTAAGACAATAGTATGCGTTGACGGAATTTTCATTATTTAATACCATTGATCATTGATTGTAAATATTCATTACAGTAACAATAATCAATGTTATAAATCAATATTTACAAAACACAATAATAAAAAGAAAAAGAAATATTACCCTATCTTAATAAAAAAAATATATATATGTATGTTAATTTCCGAAATGTGCGTTTGTAAATAAAATAAAATAAAATAAACACTTTCTTTTATATTAACTAATATATTCATCGTAATCAATAATAATGATTTATATCAATCCGCACGTAATTTTTTTAACATTTCCAACATATACCTAATTATCTTTTAAATTACAGATCTTCTATATTCAATCAATTTTGACAAAAATTGTATTTCAAAAGTTTTTTTACATTACCATACATGTTTTGGGTTATAAAAACACTTGTTTAAATTGTATTCACGGCTACATATAAACGCAGTTTTACCATATCCTGAACCATATAAAAGATGGTGTAAGACAATTATTTCAGTTAATAGTTCTCAACAATACCTACTGTTGTCTATACTATATATAATTACATTTTGGTTTCACAAAAAAAAAAAAAAATGTTTAACTTATGTACTAAAAGTATATTTCTTGTATTAACTTTTACATTTTTAGCCGATGGGACTAACAAGGAGACACCAGGTAAGACTAATATATGATCACATAGTTATTGTAAAATATAACAATTGATATTTTAATAATTGTCGGTCTCAATAATAAGAATTAACGTGACTTAACGTCAAGTTAATTTTATAAAACTGGATCTAATTTAAGACAATAGTATGCGTTGACGGAATTTTTCATTATTTAATACCATTGATCTTTGATTGTAAATATTCATTACAGTAACAATAATCAATGTTATAAATCCAATATTTACAAAACACAATAATAAAAAAGAAAAAAGAAATATTACCCTATCTTAATAAAAAAAATGATTTTTTTCCACTTGCTTTTGTCTTTTGTATTAATTCATAATTTGTAATACGTTGATAACAAATAAAATGATGGTGAACGTTATTTTGTTTTTCTTGAAACTGAAAATATTTCTTGTGTGTAATATAGAATATTTATTTTATCCTACTATGTCATTCATTAAAAGTCGAACAAAAATAATGACATTTTTTCTTTTTATAGTGACGGCTGGTAAGTAACTTAACAATGTACATTTAAAGTCTTAATTAGTAAATTACACTTTTCGTAAAATGATGTTTATAATATTGTATTTTAAAATTATGTAAACGACCAATAATACCTTTGTCAGCCTTTGTACATTATATACACGTAAGACAAAAATAATAACTATTCCACGAGCATATTTCTTTGGTACAATAACACATTCTTGTTTTATACATTTTAAAGTAAAAATTAAATTACACAGTTACAAACGATAATAATACCATTAGTACTATTCGATACGATAGAAGTTAACACAATAAATTACTCACACGAAACGAACTCCTATTATATACTCTTACTTCCTATATGATACATTACTTGAGCGAGTTTTCAATATTAAGGATCTTGGTATTCATTACACACCAACTCGAAGCTCTGAACATCGCATTTGCTTCTCTGTTCGAGGGCACTAAAAGTTCTTGAATTTATAAAACGAAATATATAATTTTTTACATCTGGCTCTTGTCTTCGTTCATTATATTTTGCCCTAGTCCGTTCTCTTCTCGAATACGGGGTGGTCGTTTGGCACCCCCCTTTGGCTAAAGACCATTTACGTATTGAACGTGTGCAAAATCGTTATCTCACATATGCCGTTTATATCCTAAAAATAGAATACCCGCCTCACGACTACTCTACTATGAGCACTACTCTTAATATACCAACACCCTCCTCTCACCGTATTGTTGCCGACCAATCCTTTATCACCTCCCTCCTAAATGGTATTTTGGATGCTCCAGACTTGCTTTCCACTATAAACTTCCGTGTTCCTTCTCACTCCACTCCTTTTTTCATGTTCCCTTTCACTCTACCTCTTATACAGCCATAACAACTATCCTATACACCGCATGCTCCGTCAATTCAATAATACTTAATTCTATGGCCTTAATCTACTTTATCACTTATACTTTATAGTTTATATATATATGTATGTTAATTTCCGAAATGTGCGTTTGTAAATAATATAAAATTAAATAAACATTTTCTTTTATATTAACTAATATATTCATAGTAATCAATAGTAACGATTTAGACCAACCCGCACGTAATTTTTTTAACATTTCCAACATGTACCTAATTCTCTTTTAAATTACAGATCTTCTATATTCACTTCATTTTGACAAAATTGTATTTCAAAAGTTTTTTACATTACTATACATGTTTTGGGTTATAAAACACACTTGTGTAAATTGTATACACGGCTACATATAAACGCAGTTTTACCATATCCTGAACCATACAATAGATTGTTTAAAATAGTTATTTCGGTTAATAGTTCTCAACAATATTGTTGTCTATACTAAATATAATTACATTTTAGTTTCACAAAAAAAAAAAATGTTTAACTAGTATACTAAAAGTATATTTCTTGTGTTAACTTTTACATTTTTAGCCGTTGTGACACCAGGTAAGACTAATATATGATTACATAGTTATTATAAAATATAACAATTGATATTTTAATAATTGTCGGTCTCAATAATGAGAATTAACGTGACTTACTGTCAAGTTAATTTTATAAAACTGAATCTAATTTAAGTTAAGACAATAGTATGCGTTGACGGAATTTTCATTATTTAATACCATTGATCATTGATTGTAAATATTCATTACAGTAACAATAATCAATGTTATAAATCAATATTTACAAAACACAATAATAAAAAAGAAAAAGAAATATTACCTATCTTAATAAAAAAATATATATATGTATGTTAATTTCCGAAATGTGCGTTTGTAAATAATATAAAATTAAATAAACATTTTCTTTTATATTAACTAATATATTCATAGTAATCAATAGTAACGATTTAGACCAACCCGCACGTAATTTTTTTAACATTTCCAACATGTACCTAATTCTCTTTTAAATTACAGATCTTCTATATTCACTTCATTTTGACAAAAATTGTATTTCAAAAGTTTTTTTACATTACTATACATGTTTTGGGTTATAAAACACACTTGTGTAAATTGTATACACGGCTACATATAAACGCAGTTTTACCATATCCTGAACCATACAATAGATTGTTTAAAATAGTTATTTCGGTTAATAGTTCTCAACAATATTGTTGTCTATACTAAATATAATTACATTTTAGTTTCACAAAAAAAAAAAAAAAATGTTTAACTAGTATACTAAAAGTATATTTCTTGTGTTAACTTTTACATTTTTAGCCGTTGTGACACCAGGTAAGACTAATATATGATTACATAGTTATTATAAAATATAACAATTGATATTTTAATAATTGTCGGTCTCAATAATGAGAATTAACGTGACTTACTGTCAAGTTAATTTTATAAAACTGAATCTAATTTAAGTTAAGACAATAGTATGCGTTGACGGAATTTTTCATTATTTAATACCATTGATCATTGATTGTAAATATTCATTACAGTAACAATAATCAATGTTATAAATCAATATTTACAAAACACAATAATAAAAAAGAAAAGAAATATTACCCTATCTTAATAAAAAAAATATATATATGTATGTTAATTTCCGAAATGTGCGTTTGTAAATAATATAAAATTAAATAAACATTTTCTTTTATATTAACTAATATATTCATAGTAATCAATAGTAACGATTTAGACCAACCCGCACGTAATTTTTTTAACATTTCCAACATGTACCTAATTCTCTTTTAAATTACAGATCTTCTATATTCAATCAATTTTGACAAAAATTGTATTTCAAAAGTTTTTTTACATTACTATACATGTTTTGGGTTATAAAACACACTTGTGTAAATTGTATACACGGCTACATATAAACGCAGTTTTACCATATCCTGAACCATACAATAGATTGTTTAAAATAGTTATTTCGGTTAATAGTTCTCAACAATATTGTTGTCTATACTAAATATAATTACATTTTAGTTTCACAAAAAAAAAAAAAAAATGTTTAACTAGTATACTAAAAGTATATTTCTTGTGTTAACTTTTACATTTTAGCCGTTGTGACACCAGGTAAGACTAATATATGATTACATAGTTATTATAAAATATAACAATTGATATTTTAATAATTGTCGGTCTCAATAATGAGAATTAACGTGACTTACTGTCAAGTTAATTTTATAAAACTGAATCTAATTTAAGTTAAGACAATAGTATGCGTTGACGGAATTTTTCATTATTTAATACCATTGATCATTGATTGTAAATATTCATTACAGTAACAATAATCAATGTTATAAATCCAATATTTACAAAACACAATAATAAAAAAGAAAAAAGAAATATTACCCTATCTTAATAAAAAAAAATATATATATGTATGTTAATTTCCGAAATGTGCGTTTGTAAATAATATAAAATTAAATAAACATTTTCTTTTATATTAACTAATATATTCATAGTAATCAATAGTAACGATTTAGACCAACCCGCACGTAATTTTTTTTTAACATTTCCAACATGTACCTAATTCTCTTTTAAATTACAGATCTTCTATATTCACTTCATTTTGACAAAAATTGTATTTCAAAAGTTTTTTTACATTACTATACATGTTTTGGGTTATAAAACACACTTGTGTAAATTGTATACACGGCTACATATAAACGCAGTTTTACCATATCCTGAACCATACAATAGATTGTTTAAAATAGTTATTTCGGTTAATAGTTCTCAACAATATTGTTGTCTATACTAAATATAATTACATTTTAGTTTCACAAAAAAAAAAAAAAAATGTTTAACTTATGTACTAAAAGTATATTTCTTGTATTAACTTTTACATTTTTAGCCGATGGGACTAACAATGAGACACCAGGTAAGACTAATATATGATCACATAGTTATTGTAAAATATAACAATTGATATTTTAATAATTGTCGGTCTCAATAATAAGAATTAACGTGACTTAACGTCAAGTTAATTTTATAAAACTGAATCTAATTTAAGACAATAGTATGCGTTGACGGAATTTTCATTATTTAATACCATTGATCTTTGATTGTAAATATTCATTACAGTAACAATAATCAATGTTATAAATCCAATATTTACAAAACACAATAATAAAAAAGAAAAAAATATTACCTATCTTAATAAAAAAATGATTTTTTCCACTTGCTTTTGTCTTTTGTATTAATTCATAATTTGTAATACGTTGATAACAAATAAAATGATGGTGAACGTTATTTTGTTTTTCTTGAAACTGAAAATATTTCTTGTGTGTAATATAGAATATTTATTTTATCCTACTATGTCATTCATTAAAAGTCGAACAAAAATAATGACATTTTTTCTTTTTATAGTGACGGCTGGTAAGTAACTTAACAATGTACATTTAAAGTCTTAATTAGTAAATTACACTTTTCGTAAAATGATGTTTATAATATTGTATTTTAAAATTATGTAAACGACCAATAATACCTTTGTCAGCCTTTGTACATTATATACACGTAAGACAAAATAATAACTATTCCACGAGCATATTTCTTTGGTACAATAACACATTCTTGTTTTATACATTTTAAAGTAAAAATTAAATTACACAGTTACAAACGATAATAATACCATTAGTACTATTCGATACGATAGAAGTTAACACAATAAATTACTCACACGAAACGAACTCCTATTATATACTCTTACTTCCTATATGATACATTACTTGAGCGAGTTTTCAATATTAAGGATCTTGGTATTCATTACACACCAACTCGAAGCTCTGAACATCGCATTTGCTTCTCTGTTCGAGGGGCACTAAAAGTTCTTGAATTTATAAAACGAAATATATAATTTTTTACATCTGGCTCTTGTCTTCGTTCATTATATTTTGCCCTAGTCCGTTCTCTTCTCGAATACGGGGTGGTCGTTTGGCACCCCCCTTTGGCTAAAGACCATTTACGTATTGAACGTGTGCAAAATCGTTATCTCACATAATTATGCCGTTTATATCCTAAAAATAGAATACCCGCCTCACGACTACTCTACTATGAGCACTACTCTTAATATACCAACACCCTCCTCTCACCGTATTGTTGCCGACCAATCCTTTATCACCTTCTTCCTAAATGGTATTTTTGATGTTCCAGTCTTGCTTTCCACTACAAACGTCCGTGTTCCTTCTCACTTCACAAGGAACCACTCCATTTTCATGTTTCCTTTCACTCTACCTCTTGCAGGTATAAAAAATCCTATACACAGCATGCTCCGTCAATTCAATAATACTTAATTCTATGGCCTTAATCTACATAATCAACTTTATCATTTATACTTTATAGTTTATATATATATGTATGTTAATTTCCGAAATGTGCGTTTGTAAATAATATAAAATTAAATAAACATTTTCTTTTATATTAACTAATATATTCATAGTAATCAATAGTAACGATTTAGACCAACCCGCACGTAATTTTTTTTTAACATTTCCAACATGTACCTAATTCTCTTTTAAATTACAGATCTTCTATATTCACTTCATTTTGACAAAAATTGTATTTCAAAAGTTTTTTTACATTACTATACATGTTTTGGGTTATAAACACACTTGTGTAAATTGTATACGGCTACATATAAACGCAGTTTTACCATATCCTGAACCATACAATAGATTGTTTAAAATAGTTATTTCGGTTAATAGTTCTCAACAATATTGTTGTCTATACTAAATATAATTACATTTTAGTTTCACAAAAAAAAAAAAAAAATGTTTAACTAGTATACTAAAAGTATATTTCTTGTGTTAACTTTTACATTTTTAGCCGTTGTGACACCAGGTAAGACTAATATATGATTACATAGTTATTATAAAATATAACAATTGATATTTTAATAATTGTCGGTCTCAATAATGAGAATTAACGTGACTTACTGTCAAGTTAATTTTATAAAACTGAATCTAATTTAAGTTAAGACAATAGTATGCGTTGACGGAATTTTCATTATTTAATACCATTGATCATTGATTGTAAATATTCATTACAGTAACAATAATCAATGTTATAAATCAATATTTACAAAACACAATAATAAAAAGAAAAAGAAATATTACCCTATCTTAATAAAAAAAATATATATATGTATGTTAATTTCCGAAATGTGCGTTTGTAAATAATATAAAATTAAATAAACATTTTCTTTTATATTAACTAATATATTCATAGTAATCAATAGTAACGATTTAGACCAACCCGCACGTAATTTTTTTAACATTTCCAACATGTACCTAATTCTCTTTTAAATTACAGATCTTCTATATTCACTTCATTTTGACAAAATTGTATTTCAAAAGTTTTTTTACATTACTATACATGTTTTGGGTTATAAAACACACTTGTGTAAATTGTATACACGGCTACATATAAACGCAGTTTTACCATATCCTGAACCATACAATAGATTGTTTAAAATAGTTATTTCGGTTAATAGTTCTCAACAATATTGTTGTCTATACTAAATATAATTACATTTTAGTTTCACAAAAAAAAAAAAATGTTTAACTTATGTACTAAAGTATATTTCTTGTATTAACTTTTACATTTTTAGCCGATGGGACTAACAATGAGACACCAGGTAAGACTAATATATGATCACATAGTTATTGTAAAATATAACAATTGATATTTTAATAATTGTCGGTCTCAATAATAAGAATTAACGTGACTTAACGTCAAGTTAATTTTATAAAACTGAATCTAATTTAAGACAATAGTATGCGTTGACGGAATTTTTCATTATTTAATACCATTGATCTTTGATTGTAAATATTCATTACAGTAACAATAATCAATGTTATAAATCCAATATTTACAAAACACAATAATAAAAAGAAAAAGAAATATTACCCTATCTTAATAAAAAAAATGATTTTTTTCCACTTGCTTTTGTCTTTTGTATTAATTCATAATTTGTAATACGTTGATAACAAATAAAATGATGGTGAACGTTATTTTGTTTTTCTTGAAACTGAAAATATTTCTTGTGTGTAATATAGAATATTTATTTTATCCTACTATGTCATTCATTAAAAGTCGAACAAAAATAATGACATTTTTTTTCTTTTTATAGTGACGGCTGGTAAGTAACTTAACAATGTACATTTAAAGTCTTAATTAGTAAATTACACTTTTCGTAAAATGATGTTTATAATATTGTATTTTAAAATTATGTAAACGACCAATAATACCTTTGTCAGCCTTTGTACATTATATACACGTAAGACAAAAATAATAACTATTCCCACGAGCATATTTCTTTGGTACAATAACACATTCTTGTTTTATACATTTTTAAAGTAAAAAATTAAATTACACAGTTACAAACGATAATAATACCATTAGTACTATTCGATACGATAGAAGTTAACACAATAAATTACTCACACGAAACGAACTCCTATTATATACTCTTACTTCCTATATGATACATTACTTGAGCGAGTTTTCAATATTAAGGATCTTGGTATTCATTACACACCAACTCGAAGCTCTGAACATCGCATTTGCTTCTCTGTTCGAGGGGCACTAAAAGTTCTTGAATTTATAAAACGAAATATATAATTTTTTACATCTGGCTCTTGTCTTCGTTCATTATATTTTGCCCTAGTCCGTTCTCTTCTCGAATACGGGTGGTCGTTTGGCACCCCCTTTGGCTAAAGACCATTTACGTATTGAACGTGTGCAAAATCGTTATCTCACATAATTATATATGGGGATAATATTGTATTATGCGCTCCAATTAGTGTCATATTAAATGAATAACTAATTAAACAATGACCTTTTCTCAAATATTGAACATTTTTGTTTATATATTCGTCATTACTTAATCAGTTATCAAAAATTACAGAAGTGTAATCTGCTATCATATCCGATCTATTGCAGTGTCGGTTTTGCGAGCGCACAGCCACCTAAAAGAAAAATATTACTTTGATACAAATATTGAATTTTTAAAATTAATTATTTTACTTAATATTTACATAATTAATTATTATCTTTGCAAAATTGGAATTTGTAATAAATTGTTGCAATATATATAAGTATATACATCTATACTGAAAAATAGAATTTCAACGGCCTATATTTTAACGAATAGTATTATTTCAATTACATTAATGTTATCAATGAAATATATAAGTTTAAATCGTTATTATTCACTACTCACATTAAATTGTTATTACGTATTAATCTGAGCCTGTTAAAATCGTAATGTCTATACTATATATAATTACATTTTGGTTTCACAAAAAAAAAAAAATGTTTAACTTATGTACTAAAAGTATATTTCTTGTATTAACTTTTACATTTTAGCCGATGAGACTAACAAGGAGACACTAGGTAAGACTAATATATGATCACATAGTTATTGTAAAATATAACAATTGATGTTTTAATAATTGTCGGTCTCAATAATAAAATTAACGTGACTTAACGTAAATAATAATAATAATAATAATAATAATAATAATAATAATAATAATAATAATAATAATAATAATAATAATAATAATAATAATAATAATAATAATAATAATAATAATAATAATAATAATAATAATAATAATAATAATAATAGTAATATTAATAATAATAACAACAATAATAATAATAACAATAATAATAATATCAATAATAATTATAACAATAATAATAATATTAATAGTAATAGTTATATTAATATTAATAGTAATAGTACTAGTAATAATAATAATAATATTAATAATTGTTTGCCACTTGGGCTCTTTACGAGCAGTTAGCCCCAAAGTCGCGTGGGTAGAACCGCATATGTGACGAAACTTGTTACCCGAAGTAACATTTTTTGTTTAATAATTCTTATAATACACGTATTTTTTGTTTATTTTTTATATTATATTGTATTTAATTATACATATATTTTTAGTTTGTGTGTGTTATAAATTTATAAAATTGTAAGGGTTCCCGCTCGCTGCCGTTTTTCCTGTTTTGCTATTATTTATATGAATATTTTATGATTATTTTGCTTTACGAGTAATTATATGATATTACTTTTACATTTCAATTATTACTTTGTATCATTTAAATACAGTCCACCGATTTATTATTGGCAATTTTGTTTTATTAATTATTTATTCATTCGTTTTTCATTTTATTGATTTATTTTATATAATTTGTTTTTACTTGTAAAATATTAATAAAAAAGATTGTCAATTAAAATTATTGGCTCTTTTAGCCGCAACATTGGCCCATTCGAACCGGATATATAATTAGTAATTAACCGTTATTTTATTCTTAGTTAATTTTTGTTTTAAATTATTGTTACCCACTTTTGTATTTTTTTTTCTCTTTTTCTTCATTGTTATTATATTATGATGCTTTCCGAGGGAAATCAAAAACTTCAGGAGCTCATACGCAAGAGGGGACATGTTAAGGCATCTTTGACTCGTTTGCGAAATTTCACCGAATCTTTTAGTATCACAGTTAATGATTTATGTGAATTAGATTTCCGTCAAGAACAGATACCAGAAATTTGGAAAAAATTCGATGATATTCAATCGACAATTGAATTTTGGATGTTGAAAACGATTCGATTCAATCAGATGAACGTGGATTATTCGAAGCTAGTTATTATTCTACAAGATCACTTTTTCAATCACTAATAAAAAGATTTACGATTACATGTCCTGAGATAAATACTGTGTATAATTCATCTGTGGGGGTAATCCGACATCTGATCGCGCTTGGTTGCCTCAATGTCACTTCCAAAATTTGATGGCGATATTCAAAAATGGGCACCATTTTTTGACTCGTTCTGTGAACTTGTACATTTTGATGTTGGACTGACGGACGTCCAAAAATTATATTACTTACGATCTTGTCTCGAGGGAACGTCTGCAGATGTCATTTAATCTCTTTCAGCAACGGGAGATAATTACAATGTAGCTATTAATCAACTAAAGGCTCGATATGGAAATAAAACTTTAATTATACAACCGCACATAAGAGCCTTACTGAATTTACCCAAGGTTAACGAACCATCGGCTTCAGAATTACGTCATTTGCATCATACTGTCACGTCGTATGTACAGTCTTTACAAGCTCTTGGTGAAGCCGTAGAATATTGGAACGCATGGCTCGTTCCTATTTTACTTGGTCGATTAGACAAAACAACTGCTAGTGAATGGATTTTTCGGCAATCCCCAAGTCAACTTCCTTCATACTATGATATGGAGTCATTCATTTCAAATCGTTGTATTGCATATGAAGCTAACGAAGTCACAAATCCACTAGACAAGTATACGAGTTTAAGCAATCATAATGATAATACTCGTAAAAAGCGTGATTATCGAAACATTTTTTTGCGAACAACGTTCATTTTTTGCGTCGAGACAAAATAATGGTCTCTCTTGTCCAGTTTGTAACAGTAATCATAGAATGTATATGTGTGAGAAATGCAAGTCGCTGAACGTACCAGACCGATATGATGTTATACGTAAGGTAAAGGGTTATTTTAATTGTTTGAGCCTTTTGCATATGGTTAATAACTGTAAATCAGAAGTCAAGTGTCGGATTTGTAGTAAAAAAACACCATTCGTTATTACATTATGAAACTAAAGATAAGGTACATATTGGTTCTAAGGAAAATGCATCAAAACCTGGTAATGAAGATATTGAACCGTCTACCTCTGCATCACTTCACACTCGATCTACAAGAGGTCAATTCTACTAGCTACTGCTCAATTAAACGTACTTGACTATAATGGAAAACATAAAATATGCCGTGCTGTTTTGGATAGCAGCTCGCAAGTTAATTTTCTATCTAAAAGATTAGTCAAACAAATACAATTGCCAATATCGAATAAATCCATGTCTGTTAAAGGAATTGGAAGATCACCATCAGAATTATGTCCTCAAGTAAATATAACTGTATCTTCAAGAGTAACTAATTTTATTCCACGTCTGCAATGCTACGTACTTCCAATCATTACGGATGCTTTGCCAGTTAATGCTATTAATATACATGAATGGAACTTGCCTACACATATTAGTTCACAACTTGCTGATCTACAATTTCACAACACAAGTCCCATCGATATGTTACTAAGTGCTGAAATCTTTTTCGATCTGTTAAATGAAATAATATGGGATCCAGAATATAACCTTCAATTTTTATAGCACAAAATTAGGATGGATTGTTTCGGGAAGAGTTGGTAAGCCCCAGACTACTGCTATGTCATCCTTTTCAGTTACTATGACGAATATCCCTAATCAACATTGTGTTTCAGATCTCTTATCTGAATATCCAATAAAGAAAAAGTCAAAGAACCAACTTGATGAAGAAAAACATACGTACAATCATTTTATGTCTACTTATCGTCGGAATCTTGAAGGTCGTTTCATTGCTCAACTACCAAAAAAGTCAATCGATAAATTAGGAGAATCCAAGTTCATGGCACTTACTCGTTTCTTCAACCTTGAACGCAAGCTGATAAAAGATAAATAACTAGCAATCGATTACCAAAAGTTTATGCAAGAATATTTGGACATGAACCATATGGATCTCATTTCTGCAGATCAAATTATTTATCCAACATTTTTCCTTCCACATCACTGCATAATAAAGGGGTCAAGCATAACTACAAAAACTCGAGTAATATTCGATGCATCTGCGAAAAGTAGTTCAGGATTATCATTAAATGATGTTTTAATGTGTGGGCCTACCGTCCAAGACGATCTCTTTTCAATTCTAATACGTTTTTGTTTACATAAATTCGTATTATGTGCCGACATAGAGAAGATGTATCGACAGATGGAAGTCGATGAAAATGACTGCTGCTTCCAACTTATTTTATGGCGTTTTTCACCAGATCAGCCTCTTAGAATTTATCGTTTACGCACAGTGACTTACGATGAAAAACCTGCATCATTTTTAGCTACTCAATGAATTAACATTTTAGCAAATGAAATTGAATCACATGGCCCTGAAATCGCTAACGTGCTAAGGAAAGATTTTTACGTAGATGATTTAATGACTGGAGCAACACATTTGAAGAATGTGAACGCATACAAACTCAGATCACTAATATCCTTGCTAAGGCTAAAATGCCACTTCGCAAGTGGTGTTCTAACTCTTCAGAACTGCTTCAAAAAATATCTACTAAATCTCTCGAACCTTTATTTGTGCTAGAAGTTGGTAATCAAGATACTATAAAATCACTTGGGTTATTGTGGAACCCCAACAAAGATAGTTTTCATTTTTTCGTTCGAGTGTCACCAAGTAACATAGCATTAACAAAACGGTGTTTGCTTTCAGATATTAGTCGTGTTTTTGATCCGCTTGGTTTTCTTACACCAATATTAATTGTAGGAAAAATTTTTATACAACAGCTCTGGCAACTCAGATTTGCCATCTCTAGTTGTCACTAAACGAACTTTGTACGCGAGAAACGTGCGACGACCACCTGTCAATTTGCGGCCGCCAGGTAACTGACCAAGTGGGAGGTAGAATGGGCGTGGTTCTGATCGTCGGCGACGAAAACTCATCGCTACCGACTATTATTCTTATGTTGGATAGAGAGTAGTTACTACTCGTCGATGTGGATACTTCATTGTCAAAGAGGGTTCGGCTCCATTTTCGCCCCCCCCCCTTGAACATGATGTATAACCGCCCCTGGTTATCGGATATCTTATTACTAGGTCTAGGAACTTATAGGAGTTTGCATGTATTTTAATAATCATTTCAAAACATAGCTTAGTGATATAGAAATTTATTTCATAATACTAGGAGTTTAAAGACATTTATTTTTTTTTTTGCATATTTTGCATATTTAGCTATTTTTCACGCATTAGAGCATATTTTGTTATATTCGCATTTTAAGAGCATATTTCACATATATTTTGAAATTAAAATTAAATTTGTCTTCAAATTGATAAAAAAAAAGAATTTAGTACACTCGTAATATATCTGCAAAAATGTTATTTGATAAAATTAGCGTGGTCCGCGTATTTACCACATATATATTAGTTGAGATTATTAAAAGCCATATAATAATAATCACATCTGTCGATGTTGAACGTTCATTTACAAGATAAAAAAAATCTTCTGACGAATAACCGCCGCTCACTTACATTCGAAAACATCCGCAAAATTTTAATTACACAATGTAATTCATTTAAGTAAGCATTTAATAATCATTGAATGATAGAATATAAAATTTAAAATTGGAACTATTGTTTTTTCTTTGTTTATAAGCAAGCTCAAAAATCATTTTTGAACCATTTCCGAGGATAATTGTTACATTCATCAGACATTTACATCATTTTAATTTTAATTTATACCTTATTTTTATATCTATATAAATTAATCACTTTTTATTATTATTTATGATGTATTTATCATTTATTAACCTAGTCTCTAGCCCTAATTATTATTATTATTATTATTATTATTATTATTATTATTATTATTATTTTTGTTTTTTTGGAATAAGTAAATGTTAACATAAAGGTATCGTTTGGTTAATGCATATTTTATAGCATATTTAAGTGATTGTGCATATTTGTAGGGCATAATTTGTGATTTTTATGGCATAAATGCATGCATATTTTAAGGATTTTAGGATATGAAGTACCTAGCCCTACTTATTACTATTATCTAATGCAAAAGAATAGAATTAACAGTTGATGCATTACATCTTGAAGCATTCAGACACAAAATTATTAATTTCATTGTCTCTTCTACTTTTAGTTTAAATAGAAAGTGATTCAATTTCAACTTTATTTATCATTTCTTTGTTTCTAAAAGCATTTGTCATTTTATTGCATAATGATACCTAAATCATCGTATCAAAACTCTTTTGTATGGGCCGGGAGAATTAAACGATATTACGCGCGCCGGACATAGTTCGTACTTAATTTATCGTACATAAACACATCTTTATAAATATTCTTTAAAATAATGGCTTATTTTATTTTATGTTTTAGTATTGGAGAAGGGTAAGTACATTATCATTGTACATTTAAAATTAAATTTATGAATTAAATTTATCTTGAGAATATATTTATATTGTTGTTATTAAATATCGTGGAAATGACCAATAAATCGTAAACTCTTGTTCATTTCAAAATATTATCATCATACATTATACACAATAAAGATGTATTCACATAGGCATAATATCCTATGATACAATGACACATTCTAACAGTATATAGGTTAGAATAGGTATATTTTAATTACATATTTATATATAAATATAATAGTACAGGACGGATGTGTGTGTTAAAATTTTGCTTACTCTAACCTATAGCGAACTGTATAATATTTTCGGATTATTCCAATATGGATACCTGTAATAAATACACTCGACACTAATAGAGCAACTTCTGTATACATTAAAAAGAAATAGTTTATTTCAGTTAACTGCTTTACCAGAAGAGGTCGAATTTGGGGGCAAGGCCAGAAAATAAAGTGGTGCTTACTGTGTCAATGTGTATAACGTATATGGACGTATTTATAGTTATACGTTTATAAAATGACAACAATACAAATTGTGGTGCAATTTCACATGTATTGACGGCAAACATCAGACTAATAAATACAACGAATAAAATAATAAAATTAAACAATACAAATAAATATAAATTAGAAGGTGATAAATACAATTGCTGCCTATTTGACATAGCTTAATGATAAATATAATAAAATAGATACATAGCTCCTTGAACATATTAGTAAAAAATAAATAAAAAGGTAACGAGCCGCGGGATGTTGTGGATATCGCTTAAGTGAATTACTTGGTTAAAGGTTTTAGAGTTTTGTTTTTATTTTAAATTTGAAAGCAATGATAAGTCATTGCATTCGATAAAACGATTCTGAGCGGAATTTACTTTTCTCGTAAATATAGTCTAAAGTTACATATTTGGTGAAAATGTCAGGTTTTTATGACTATTAGTTTCAAAATTACGAAGAAATAAACAATAATCGATTAAGACGAAATTGCATTTTTAGCGTTTTTGAGTTATATTTTTAGGTGCTTTTGAGAAAATCGAAAAATTACTTCTCTAAAGTACCAACTAGATGCGAATTGCTGCCGGAAGCAAACTGACCGAAAAGATCGGAGCACTCCTTCTGTTCGAAAAATAGTATACTCAGGATAGAAAAAAGAAAATAAATAAATAAACATCATTGTAAAAACAATAGATTCATCGCTCCGCTCAGAATCTAAAATTGGCTCTTTGAACTAAAACTTCTATATTATGTAAATATTATAATACTTGTCCCGTTGTAAAAATAATTAACTAACGAGGACGAAATATTAATATAAGAAAACATAAATGGATAAAAGAAAAATTATAAAATCAATTATTTCCTACTATATATCGGCTTTGGCAACACCACTAGCCGCGTTCAAGCGACACGACATTCACTAAGTTAGTAAACCAAAAAAAATTTGCGAATACGTATTATTTTATAATTCACGAGCACACAATAGGTATTTAATAATATAATAAAATTACCTAACTTATCCTAACATATAAAATATACACTCATTCAATAAAATGTAGCTGCAAACCACTGGTCAGGGCTGCCATTATTTAATTTTATTATTCAAGGTGTGAAGAATAAGCAACTAAATTTTAACGTTATTATGATATAATATTAATTAACTAATTTACCTATAAGGCGCAAACCATTGTATATTACAAAACATACACCAAAAGCGTATTAGAAAGGGGGAGGGGGATGAGATTGTTTTTCAATATTTGGGTTATGTGGAGATTTACTTTTTCTCTTGTCATGATGTGTTTATGTCCACCAGCTGGTGGTTATTCATTCTCGGTTATTTTGATATAAAAAATAAAAATATTATAATACTAGACTTATAACTAAAAAAAAAAATTTATGGTTTTCCTCATAATTTATTATTTTGTATTAACTCATACATTGTTCGTAATTAATATTAACGCTTTAGTTGAAAAGTTACGTAAGTTTTATTTTTATCATTAGCAACCAACACTTTTTTATGTTAAATATCGAATGCGGCGGGTGAGACCGGCTGTTGGCGTGGCGACGAGTCTCTACGCCAATATTACCAGATATACATCAAATGTGCAGATAATACTCTCAAAATATTCGTATTTGTATAGTATATAATGTACATAACTTTTGTAACATAATTTAAGATCTATTCACACATATTCGATCCGGGTCCGTTCCGATTTGTATCGGACGTCTGTTCATACATGTCCAATCCGGCACAGTTCCGTGTTTAATCGTCCGAGTTCGGACGAAAAATCGGTCACCAATAATATTTTTTTGATCGGAGAGAACGGACTCGGATCGGATGTTTGTAAATACATCCAATGAAAAACAAGTAGTTCATATTTCTGAAAACACGGATGCCTTGACGGAACGGACCAAGATCGGATATGTGTGAATAGACCTTAATACCGTCATATGCAGCATCGAATATTACTTGTTCGGAACTTACGCATTTTGAATTTAACGACTTTCGCGCTCTTCGTTACAACGGTCCACGATTAAAGATAGACAGGTTGAAGAATGAGCTATACTGCTCCGCCGTTTACCGTGACTAATAAACCTTCTTTGTAAATCAACTGAGAAATTTCACTACTACTAACGCTACTAGCGCTTAAAGTGGTTTGATATATTAACTACATTACATTATTCATTATTATACCACGGATTAATTCCAAGAAATTTAGACTGCATATAAATATGAATATTCATCTAATCTGTGATTACACTATACAAAGAGATTATGATATTTTGACGGTAAAATAAGTTATTTGACAAATAAAAAGTCTTGAGAAGACTTGATGAAGTCATCATTTCGGCACATTTGTAAAAAGCTGGTCAATGTTGTATATGGCGGTCGATCAGCTTGTTGAAACGCATTCTCCGCAGTGAAGTATACTCCTCAGTCCTTGACAATTTTTCAGATGTACGGCCAAGCGAACAACATTTGGATGTCTTTCATGAGTGGCAAATAAAAAATGTGCCAAATTGTTTCATTACTGCTAATATTTTATATTCAGTGACTTCATTGTTAGAATTCTCCGCATCAACTCCAGTCACAGCCATATCAATTCCTTTAGTAAATTTTATAGAATGGCAAGATATGACGATGATGTGCGCTTTGAATATCTTCGAGAGTAATGGCGAATACGGAACAATCCAACGAATATCAACTTTAATATCCTGTTTATTCACTTTGACAATTGTTGATCTTCCATTGTCCGCAGTCGATCAGCGACGATACAGTGGATAACCGTCATTTCCAGTAACTGTTTCTGCTACTAAGGTCGCGCGTACATTGGAGAGCGTTGAGCGTATATATGATACCCATATAATTTAAATCAGAGTGCGTATACAGACTACGAGCTGGCAAGCGTCAATGATAATAAATAATAAATAATAATAGTTAATAAATTACAACGCCGCAACAAGTTATAACTAAGAGAATACCTTTCTAGAAACTTTTATATATTTGTATTAACTCTGACATTTTTGAAATTTTAAATAACATTATAGTTAAACCTTTAAGTAAGTTTACTTTTATCATTACCGACAAATACTTCCCCTTTAGTTTTCTGTATATAACAAGTATTCTAATAAGACTACGCAGCTTTATTTCCAACAAAAAATTGTCATGTATTTGAATTCTTCAACAATTTCCATAACGGGACGACGCATAACGCACAACTGACGTATAAATCGACCTAAACGGTTGGTAAAATTGTGAGACTTTGACAAGTCGAATTTCAGATGTGAAAAAGTTTTGAATTTATTGATTTGTCGACTAGGGATTAACCACGACGATTTAAAAAAAATGTTTTGGTCATTCTGTTTATCATTAAAAACTAGGTATGTCTTATAAACACTGCTCATATTTCAAAATTGTATGTTAAGAACAAAAGCCTCAATCGATCCAAAAAGACAGGTCGCCAAAATGAAATATATTTTCTAACTTAAAATATGACTTTTCAAAGTTTCTAAAAATTTTGCCTGGCTTATATGCCTGTTAGACGGAAACAATTATAATAAAAAGCACCGTTTTCAACGCTGTAAAAACATTGCGCCCAATATTAAAACTACCTGTTAGGTATCTGCATATTTTCTTGAATTGTTTGGGAACACGATACGACGATCAAAGCTATCTCTGTAACGCTATATAAGTTATACTCGTAAAAGTACTTCCGGTGAGACGTTTTCTCAAGCATAAGGTGTAAGCAAACAATTTTGAAATAATATAGGACACATTGTCAAATAATCCTATATTCGGAAGTCCAAATTATTAACTTTTT
>JAIVES010000037.1:0-43268 GCA_032441835.1 Slavum lentiscoides
ATTCCGGAAATTCCCCGCGGAGTAAATGCAGATGCCGTTGTTAACAATATTATTGCGTAACGAGCATCTGATATATATATATATATAATATGTAATGACTAATCAAAACTATTTTTTAATAACATTTTTTTTTTTATAATAACAGCAACGTTCTGCAGTACATATATTCTAATATAATAAATTAATATTTAAAAATATTAATATATATATTGTGTAATCGGCCCAAACGGCATGAAAACTCGTCGAGTTTTTCTGAGAGTCTTCACGTCGTCGCAATATAAATAATAATAGCAGCTATTCTCACATCTCATCATAGTTCGTTATAAAATACGTCGTCTGCACATATTATAGTGCAGAAGCAGGCTTGTTGTCGTAACGCACGAAAATATTATTATAATTCGCGATAATATATAAAAAACTTATTTATATTTTATTGTGCGTGCGGTTTCGTACGTTATATAAAATATATTCATTATGATTTTCAGGCAATATAAATGATAAAATAAAGTTAAAATCTGAAACAAAAACAAAAAAAAGACATTTAAAAATGTAAAAAAAATGTAAAAAAAAGATAGTTTTTGTTTAAAAAATTTAAAAATTATGGTACGTTAAAAAATAAAAATAATCGACAACCATATATTTTGATAAACTGTCTTCGTAAATTTATAATACGGTTACGGACTTGAAATATTTTTTTCAAAAATAATTTTACAACGTCGCATGAAAAGTTTGCTATTTTACATACGTCATATAAATGGACACTCGTATATATTTTCTGTAAAAATTTTAAAATTATTGTAATAAATTGATAATTTAACACGAAATATCATTAAAAAAAAAAAGGCAGTAAAGGTAATTTATAGGATAAAGTTAAAACGATGTTTATTCGCATTGGCATACAAATTAAATGAAACACGTTTTCGTATATAATAATTGTAGTCTTTCTATCACTCATCAAAAAAAAAAAGCAAAAGCATTCGCCTCGAAAGCCGAATCCAGTCGCGGTAGCACTTACCCCTTCTGCCCAATCAGACTGCTTTTTTAATATTATATAAAATTAATTTATTCGAAATGATTGTATTCGTGTTTATACAAAAAAAAAAATTAAGCCCTACGCGTAATGTATGGTAACTCTCTGTGTATGGCGTATAATGTAGTTCATTGTCCAGATTTTACAAACTCTAGTGAAACAGTTGCTGTTTAAATTTTTTCTTAGGTCATTGAGATGGAACCTAACCTAACCAACCTGACTCCGCCAGTCCATAATGCCGCCACTGATCGTTAAAAAGCTATTGGTATTATTATATATTAGTTAGAATTAATATAAGGCACCTGAAATATTATTATCGCGCAGTAGAATTAACATTCGAGTTATTATTTTTTTTTACAAAATATTATCGTTCGACACCGAAATTTTGTTATATAACAATTAAAAAATTTTGAGAAAATTTATTTTCAAGTGCCCATTGACGATCCGAATCAGTTATATTTTAAAATGTCAACACACACACATAATTACATCGTCTTTGTCATATATGAATCGCTCGTATACGAAGTTTGCCACTCCATTTAATTCGATTTAGCGATTTAACAAACGTGTATTATACAAGTCTTGTAAGACGTTCAAATACGCTTTTATTCGAATTAATAGCAGTGTAAAATATATTAAAAAAAAAAAAAAAAAGAAAAATCCAAAAACGCGTATGCGTTATTAATAATACGCAACAATATTGAAAGACTGTGAATGCGGCCCGATTGTGTCCTGAATCGTAATTGTTTTTCTTTTCTTTTGAAAGTCGAAAGCCAAATAGTGTCAATAAAATAATTTAAAAAAAAAAATTTTAAGTATTAAAAAATTTCGAATATACGTTTTACATTCTATTAAAATATACTTTTGGAAAAATAAAAATATTATTTACAAGATCGCGTATGGGGCTATATAACTGATAAACGTTTCATACGCATCGCTATATAGTGGTTTACTGTATTGCGTATGAAAACGAATTGTTTTTATTTTATCGTTTATTGTATACACACTGCACGTGCAGTGTATTTAAAATATATATATATATAATTTTCTTTTCGATCTCGTTGGTTTTATTTAATATATATAAATTTTATTTTTTATTAACTACAAGACTAATAATTTTTTCTCCTTTATTTATTTTCGTTGTTATCTAATACCCGCGTCGTCGTTTCATCGCTCTACATAATAATATTATAAAAACGCTTTTTTGAACATTATACTGGACTCTGGCGCGCACACGTCGCGGTATACTCGGTATAGGTGCAAATTTATAACTTACACTTACGGCGGTATTCATTTATGCAAACCCTTTTGGCCGTCCTTTTGTATACAAAATATAATATACAGTTGTAAAACCGGTAGCGGTTTCGTATTGACGCGGTCGGGTCGATCGTTAACCCCGTTTCCCTCGCGAATCTCTCCTCCGCGAAGCCGGCAGCAGCAGCAGCAGCAGCAGCACCCCATCGTATCGTACAGAGCACAAAGCCAGTCGCGGTATAATTTACCTTTCGGATAAACCATCTGTCGACTATCACGCGCGGTCGTCTCCACATAATATAATACTATATATACGTGCGTGTATATGTGTTTGTATTCTGTTCCTATACACAAACGCGCACTTATCGCGCGTTCAGCTCCCCCGGTGCTGTTGGTAACCGTATCTCGGTCTCTTTTCGTTACTTCGACGTTACACCGCGCGCAGCTTCAAGCGCGCCACTTCCGTCTGGCCAGATGAACGTGTGTGTACGAGAGTGTCAGCGGATTTGCTCGAAATTTCCTGTGGCAACAGGCGTTTTGCAGTACGAAACGTACAAAAAAAAAAACCGAAGAATAACCGATTGTTATTATTATTACACACTTCTCGTCTCCTGTCGTCACTGAAATAAAACATTTTTTTTTTTTAAAACTTTTCTGGTTAACCGCGGTATAGTGTGTTTTGATAAGCAACGCGTGGTTCATCGCGCTATACGATTCGGAGTGACTCGACAAGCTTATGATTGTGTACAAAGTGTTCGTAAAAGAACTCTCTCTATAGTTGTTTTGATAAATAATAAAGCCATGTACTAATAGTGACTTGTATTTATTTTTGTAACAGTAACAGTTTTTCTCGTATATACACACGGAAATTGATTTGCTGTAGTGGAAAAAAAAAATGTTAGCTGTTGACTTCCTATAGAATGGAATTGACGGAGAATTGTTGATAAGCGTTATGTTTTCTGATGAATTTTTCACGCGAGTGCGGAACTATATGAACGCTACAGACATAACTGCAGAGTCACGGACCGTGACCATTATGAATTTTTGCAGCTTTAACGAGACTCTTCGAAAGTGTCACCGTTTGATGGAACGACGGGCTTTTTATTTTCGTATAGTGTTAATGACGATAAAATACGGCGGACCTGTATACTGCGCGTCGAGTTGGAACATTTTTCGTTTTTCGCCTCGGGTGGACCACGTCGAAGTGTAGAGAGCACTTGTATTATATTCAAAACAATTTATATAGGCCTGGTTACAGCAGGAAATCATGCAAGGATAGGCAGAGCAAGCGTGAAGCTCTCGATCCCCACGAAGCGATTCGATTTCTTTTCTTTTTTCTTTGTGAAGGGATAGAGACACGCGTAAAAAAAACGTACGATGAAAATTATTTTTCAAACGTCCTATATAATATCGTATCGTTAGAGTTTAAACGCCGGCGGCTGCGTAGAGAATATTATTAGTAACGAAATAATTTTTTTTTGACGTTTTTTTTTTTTTTGTTCTTGCGTGTGTTTTTTTTAACGATCCGTTACGAAAATAGAATTTATGCCAAAGTGACGTGTAGGTGAAATGCGCGCGCGCAAAAAAGCGTCGTAAAATCTTGTTGAATAAAATAAAACATTTCGCTCGCGGTCCGAACGCTGCAGCGAGAAACGAAAGGAAACGAGGGGAGAGAGAAAAAAAGAACTCGTTTATACGATGTTAGAATAACGAGTTTTAATGGTCATTAAAATATTATATACTCGCTATCTGTTCGGCAAAGAAAACGGTATTACAGAAATACACGTAATGGAAATTGCGTACGCGACAGGTCTTTATACGCGAATTAATCATATTATATACGCGCACTCCGGGAGATTATATTTTCCGTGCCAAAACGGCTACGCGGTGGAGCCGCTGATGCTGCTGCTGCTGCTGTACCGCAAAGGCGCCAAACGATTATAAGGGGGAATTTATAAAAAGACGTTTCGAGTATTATTACACCTCGTTTTCTATACGCGTTTCGTCGCGTAGAAACGCTATACGGAGATTTCGTTTAACCGGTTCTCGAGCCGCCGTCGTCGTCGAAAACGATCAGATGGATTCGGAGACTTTCGAAATCCTCGAGGACTATATTTGGTTTCCGAAATATCGCTCATCGATAATTTTCTCCCGCGAATCGCGAAATATTCCATTTCAGAAGAATCCTTCGTTATATATTTGTCCGCTATACGATCGCTGTTTCTTGTTTCTCTTCTGTTTTTTTTTTCTGAATTACTCCTTTACCGATTATTATCATTTATTTTTTTTTTTTACTGCTGCGGAGAATGGTTTTGTGTTTGACACATTTTTTTTTCGCATAGCGCAAGTGCTCCGATTTCTATACATACTTAGTCTATTTTCTCGGTATACAATTTCAATCTATATAGTGTATAGTATTCGTATAATTTTCTCACGCGTAACGAAATACTAAAAAAAAAATTGTTTGAAAACTCAGTAAAATTATCGAAAACAGTTGGAATCTGTACCAGATACAAAAACATCAATTTTGCGGATTAAATATTTATACGTTTTGAAAAATTCGAAAACATATTTAGTCACAATATTTTCTATAAGCGTTTCGAGTTCAGTATTCGCATACATCGTTTTTCTCTATTTTAATACGCATATATAACGCGAGACCGATTTTGTTATTTAATAAAATATTTGTATATACTTTTTTGAAATTCGTTAAAAGCGAATCGCTTACTGCAGACGTGCATGCCGTTTTGAAATTAAAAATCACAACTCAGCTATAATATCCACTAGTAGAACTGTACATGCTTTTTTCATCTTCTTTTAAGTTTCGTATAATGTTTAGTAACGTATACTTATCCGGAACGCTGTATACATTCGATTTCGCACGAAAATAAAAGATCGTTTAATCTAAAAAATAAAGTGTTCCTCGGGTGATGATTTCCTTTAAAAGAGATGGAGTGGACGTATACACGTGTGGACGTTCTAACTGTTTCACATTGAGACGCGTTCAATACGTTCGTTTATATACGTACGTATAGGTTAGGTCGGGTTACACCTGTTCGGATCTCCCACTGGAAAATGCTTTTTTCGCGTATGAAACTTTTTAATCGACTATATATACTTTGTACGCATTCCGACTCGACGACCGTACGAAATACGTTCGCGTAGGAAGCTATGTGCGCGAATTTAGTTTTACGAACAGACTTTTTTTCATATTACAAAATTATACGTTTTCTTCTCTTCGATCGTCCGATAGAATCACGGGGTTGTTGTATTTATACGTACCGAGTGGTAAGCGCGGTATACCGTTCGACACACGCGTTGGTCCTTTCTGGACGAATTTCTTCTTGTCTAATGTTTAGCACTCGAGTTTGGGTCCCGCGGGCATACCGATGGTTTTTTTTACGCCTATGTACGATTTTCATTTAGAATTTATTTTTTAAAAAAAGGTAACGAGCCGCGGGGTGTTGTGGATGACGCTTAAGTGAATTACTTAGATAAGGATTTTAGAGTTTTGTTCTTACCATGTATAAATTTGAAAGCAACGATAAATCGCATTGCGTTTCTTTACGATTCTGGACGGAGCTACGGTGCGTAATACACGCTTTGTCGAAAAATTTGAAATGGTTATAAAAAGAAATTGCGTCTCAACGATTTTCAAGATTTTTTCTTTCAATATATAGTTGAAGTAACAAACGTCTGACATTATATTAAATTGTTGAGCCTTAAAACCAAAAATTACCTCTTTTATGAATTAGGTAATACCTCGGAATCTAAAATTGCTATAAACAGCTCGCAGAAGTAAAAGACATTTTTTTTTGAAAAATCTGTCTCGTTAATACAGTCCAGAGTTACGTATTTGGTGACAATTTCAGGTTTCTACGACCGTTAGTTCCAAAATTACGAAGAAATAACGATAATCGATTTGAACAAAATTGTGTTTTTATCGGTTTTATGCAATTTTTCGGTAGTTTTTTCTCACGCTTAGAAAAAGTTTTGAGACAATCGAAAAATCTCTAAAGTACCAACTAGATGCAATTTGCTACTGGAAAATAGTGCTACACGTAAAGATCGGAGCACTCTTTCTAGTAGAATTTTTGGGGTACAGATATGAAAAAAAAAGAAGAAAATTCGTTGTAAAACCAATACATTCCTCGCTCCGTTCAGAATCTAAAAAAAAAACAGTCGGTTATTGAAAAGTAAAACGAAAAATATAATAAATTGTGATTATCGGCGGTTATCAAAGCGTAAATCGCGCGAATAAAAAGAGATATTATACGACCCGCTTTATATACGAATGTCTTTTCGGCCGTCCGCGTGTAGAAGAGTGTAAAATAACGATGAAAAATCCAAATCGGTTTTTCTTTTCTTTCTTTTGCTTTGACATTGATTAAAGCGGCTTTTTTTCTCTTCTCCTAAAGTATATAACCCCGTCCACGACGTCCGCAAACGCACTTATACTCAGTTACATTTTTACTTTATATACAATAGAAGAGTGCTTTTCATATACCGCGAGTATAAAAAGGGCATGAAACGTCAATATATAAATGTATACAATTACCGTCATTTCCTCTAAAATCGTATATGTACGATTTATAGTTACTACTAATAAAACGTATTTGGTTTATTACAAACCACTTTTCAATCGTCAAATTTCCTTTTTTTCTACTCTTTTTTTTTATATATCTATTTAGTGTTCGCACTTAAAAATATTATCAAAAAAAAAAAACTATAATAATATATTGCGATTACGCGTCGAAAAAAATATTCGAATATATATTATATATATATGTATGTGTAAAATAAGCAAGTGAGTTAAAATCGTTAACGTGTAAAAACACGAGTTTAATAAGAAACTATTCATATTTTTCACCCTTTTAAAAGTTAAAAAGTCAATAATAATTATCAATATAACAACGAGAATAGGTTGACGTAAGATCTCGTATATTTTGTAATCTATATTTTCGCGTGTCTGCTAATTTAACTCGATTTAATCGCGTGACTTGGTTTGAAATTGACTGTTGTAGTATTGAACTATATATTACAATTTTAATAAGACTTAAAAAAAAAAAAACGACTTAATTCCGATGACTCGTTAACGCGTCGTCCAGCCTCGCGAATAGATTCACTAGGAGAAACGATAAAATTCTTACGAATATTTCAAGAAAATGTTCTACGAAAACATTTATCGGACAATATTTTTATTATAGAAAATTATAAATTACGCTTATATATATTCGTGTAGAGTTCAGAGTAAATAAATTATTATATATAAGTACTCGCGGATATTTCAAAAACGTTTCTTCTCTCGCCCTTAAGTAGTAGTTAATTGCGTGTAATGACCAATGACGTTTATAAAAATTCCACGATTTATTATACTTAATAATATTTAAGCGCGTATATTCGTATACGTTTAAAACACGTTTTTTCCCCTCGAAAAAAAATCGACTCGACAAACATATGTGTATTAAAACAAAGTAAAAAAAGCCAAAAAAAAAAACGAGTCTGCTAGTACTCGAGACATTGATGTGTAAACGTCGCGTGAGCGGTAAAAACGGAACGGAATTTGTGAATATTGGTATCTTTATTCTGCAAAGTAATTTCGATAATAAATATTATTATTACTTGTCATGACAACAGCTTACACATTAAATTAATTAATATTATTAATATTGCGTGTAAATTAATTAATATTAATAAATATTATTATTAGTTGTCGTGAAAACAGCTTACACATTTCCGTCCCATTTCCCGAGATTTACCCTCATACCGCCGCAATAGACGTTTACACATCAAAAAATGTCCGTTGAAAAGTTTTCTGTTCCAACACCGTTTAACGTACTTTACGGTACGAAATTTATGCGATTGCGTTAAGTACATAAATCCGGATTTTATAAAATATATTTATGTTTTTGCTTTTTTTTTTTTTTGTAAATTTCGGTATAACATTTGTCCGTAAATATTATTTTATTTAATACGTTTTTTTTTTTTTTTTGGCATATTTAAACGTTTTTAAATCCGACCGCGTGATTTTAACGAAAATAAGCATACATCTGTTACGAAAAATATTCGAAAAAAAATAAAATAATAATAATCAACTCATTGACCGCGATTAATTTTTGTGATAGTCGAATTTTGATATCGTTTCGGTTGCAGGGTGATGAAGTTACAACAATTTATTTTGGAAACAAAATAAGAGGGTCGAGCGCGTCATTATTATAACTGTTATTATTGTCAGTGCTTGAAATTGGAAAAAATAAGAAGTGGGATTGAAAAAGTGTAAAAAAAAATGTGCGTCCCTCAAAATTGTAACGTGTCGAAAATTCGCGAGCGCTTCGTTCTCCCACCCCCTTAGCCGTCACTATATTTTTAATTAAATAAATCTATTAAATTTGTAATACAATCTGCAACGTCAAATCTTTATTGTGTTTTGACGCTGATATAACGGAATGTAAAGACATTTTCATTACGTTCATTAATTGGTAATAATGTAAAAACAATTCAACGGTATTCCGTTAATTCCGGTAATTCTCATTCCAGGGTCCCGTTACGAAAAAAATTAGAAATACGTTAAAATATATTTTTTAAAAGAAGAAGTGGTACTCCGTTTCCCCTCTAATTCAAGCACTGATTATTATTATTATCGATATTTGATGCGTAAACATCTGTTACGGCGGTATGAAATTAAATCTCGGGAAACGTGTAAGCTGCAGTTGTCGTGACATCGAAAAATAAAATATTTATCAATATTAATAATATCGATTGATTTACATTAAACGTGTAAGCTGTTGTCATGACGACTAATAATAATATTTTATTATCGAAATTACTTTGAATAAATATCAATATCAATATTCACAATTCCGTTCCGTTTTTACCGCCCACGCGACGTTTACACACGTCTCAACGTCTCGAGTACTAGCAGACTCGGTTTATTATTATTATTTTTACTACTGTTATTTACTCGTTTTGTGTTATCTGTACTTAAATTGAAGCAAAGTTCCTGATTTTCCATCGTATGTCGGTTGGTTTTTTTTTCGAATATTATTAAAATATTCGTTTAAATCGCCGGTATTCGATCAATACACGTATACAAGTGTGCGCGCGCGTGTGTGTGTTTATAACGAGTTCATCCGACCATGCAAGTGTATACTACACTGTGTGCAGACAGGCCCGGACGGTCTCGTCGCTTACCGTGGCGTCGTCGTTCGCGAGGGTCGCCGTTCCACTACCCCCGGCGCGGCGGCGGACATTTATTTTTTTTTTAATTGTTTTTTTCCCTTGGCTGGCTGCAGCCGTCTCCGCGCCGCTCGCATTCCTCGCCAGCGCGCGTTTCTCCCCCAGCGCGATCGCTCAGTACCCGTTCCGCGCGAGTGTTCCTCTTTTCTCTCTCTCTCTCTCTCTCTCTCTCTCTTTTCAGTATTATTTTACGCTCTCGTAATAATATGTAAGCGGTTCGCACGCGCACGCGGTATAAAATATATTTGAAAAGTGCGCGTGTGCGCCCGCGCAAGTAGCAAAAAAAAAAAAAAAAATTAAAAATTATATGAAAATATTAATTTTCTCCTTTAGGTTTATTTGTTTGGAACAAAAAAACCCCCGTCTTTATTTTATTTTTATATTTAATTTACGTAAAATAATATATAAAATAAACGATTATACTCATCGTCGGTTCGGAGTAAAAACGTACGGGCCGAATTTCCAATCGCATTGTTGCGCGTACATATGCAATTATTGAAAATTAAAAAAAAAAATTTTAATCGTTTTTTTTTATTCGATTAAATTTAAGTAGTTAAATATAATCGATAAAAGTATATATCAAAAAAAAAACGTAATCCGTTGACACGACAATTGGCCACAATTTACATAAATTATTTTCTCTGTGTGTGTGTGTGTGTGTGTGTGCGTAAGGCAGTTTTTGTCGGGAGTGATTTTGTGTAGAAATCGATTTTTTTTTATTTTGTCAACTCGCAATAAAACGTACTAGCGTATTATAGTGACTGCAATATATCGTGACTTAATTCGAATGGACAGAATAACTAACAATGAGATTCTTGAAAGAATGTCGAAAGGAAATAGCCGCTATG
Organism: Slavum lentiscoides; assembly: GCA_032441835.1. Taxonomy (NCBI): domain Eukaryota; kingdom Metazoa; phylum Arthropoda; class Insecta; order Hemiptera; family Aphididae; genus Slavum; species Slavum lentiscoides. The sequence continues at coordinate 10,369 of JAIVES010000037.1, forward strand.
AAAAAAAAAAAACGGAACGAACGGATAGGACGTATAATTCGGCATGAACGATTACTAAAACCAATTATAGAAGGAAAAAATCCGTAGAGGAAGGCCGAGATTATAGAGTACATCCGACAGTTAATACGGGACCGAGGATGTGATTTATGTGTGCAAACGAAAAGGAAAGCGGACAGTAGAGAAGAACGGAAATTAGCTGCGAACCAGTCTTCGGATTGAAACCACCGTATATACAGAGAGAATTCGAATAAACTCTCGGACGACTCGAGTCAATGCAATGGTTTTTTTTATTATTCATTTCGCATATTATTATCTCGAACGTAAAGTGCACTTGTGTATTTATAATCAAAACGATTAATTGTTTGTTTGCTGTAGCCGCAGGCATATGTACGCGGTAAAACACACAATATTTCCACACGGATTTCGAAGTTTTTTCCATAAAAATTCGATTGTTTTCGCCGTTTTCACAATTCACGCGTATATTGTTAATATACTGTACTTAATCTCTACACAATAAGACGCATACGAATGCACGACGATTTTGTTTTTCTCGGTCTCGATATTAACTCGAAATTTCGCTACCAAACTCAAACGCGTTTGTTTTCCTTTGCCTTCTGCAGGTCCGCGAGATTAGCGGGTTTGTAATTAAAAAAAAAAAAAAAAAAACTTAAATAATAACGAGTCGATACGCGCGTAAAGAGCGAACGTTTTATATTTTCTTAAGATAAACGCGATTGTTTTAATATTATTGTTACGTTAAAAATAGTACTCGATGGATTGGTGACCGGACGGGAAATTCAATTCCGGTATTTATTTGATTATTATTATTATTATTATATATATATATATATATATGTAATACAAGTTACTTTTGAAACGAGTGCAGCGACCAATTGACCGTTTGTGTGACCCTGTCCCCGGCACACGTCATTTATACGCGTCCCTCGTAACGACGGCGAACTATACCGGTACCAATTTATTACACGTTAACAGCCCTGCGCAGTTCGCGCGTCCCTTCTAAATATAATATTTCTTTTGTCCCGTTAAGTACGCCTTTTTTTCCCCCCCGGTTATGCGTGTTCCGTATATCGCGTTTAACCGCGTATAGTGGCCATTTCAATATTTTGCTTCCCGTTACCACACACTCGTATACACTGTACGAGTATATATAGTATACTGTGATATTATAATAGAATTTCGGCGAGAACGCGGATTCGCGCGCGGCTCGGATAGTTGGAATTTTTTTTTTTTGTTTGAAATTCAAGAGAGCGAAAACGATTTCTCGTCCTTTTTTTGTTTCGTTTCGAGTGTTCGAGAGTCCAGCGTTTCCCAACCGGTGTACCGTGAAGCATCCATGTGTGCAGTGTGCCGGGAAATACAGTCATGATTCAATAAACACTTTACGGTTCTCTTATTACCGGCAATCGCACTTGACCAGTGGCGTAATTAGTGTTATAGTACCGGGGGCGTGATCAATATATTTTTAAAATTTATTTCAACCCAATATAGGTTGGTTTGCAGCTCCTCTTCTCCGTTCTCCACGGTCACTCGCCACTTCTTTAAGTGTTCTATCGCTTCCGGCTCCCGCATGATTTGTCCAGGTGGCCTTTTCCCTTCAATCATGCCCTCTAATATCGTGTTGTGCACTTCTGCTGGACGTCCATAAACGAATGCCCTACCATTTTTCCGTCTTCTCCTTCTAACGGAGTCTATTAATTAGCGTTTCTCTCCGATTATTTCGAGCACATCCTGATTACTTTTTCGCTCTATAATCCAGCTTATTTTTTGCATGCGTCTCCAGCACCACGTCATCTCCAGTGCTTCTAATGCCTTTTTTTCGGTCTCGTTTACGACTCAAGTTTCACTACCATTTAGCGCTACGCTCCTGATATACGTTTCGATGAACCTTTTTTTGATGTTGAGGTTTATTTTTTCATGAGAACAAATATAAATGTTTTTTTTTTTTTTTTTAAGTGAATTCGTGTTCATTTAAATTAGACAATTAATAGATGAAAAACAAAATTACAGTTCATATTTTTAGATCTTATTAATTATTCAAATCCGGAATATCTATCGTACACAATTTGCATCAGTGCGGATTTCATCCCTTTGTAACGTCGTCGTTGCCGGTGGGCGTCCTGCCAGAGAGAGAGAGAGAGAGACGGAGCTGACTGCAAACGTACAGAGAGAGAGAGAGAGAGGTACGACGACGGTACACCGTCGATTGGTTACAAAAAGCGTGTAACGATGGCCGACACCTGTTCCGTCCCACGCGTTTATTGTCATTTTTATCGCACCCGGTCGTCTACTACAATCACTGGTCCGTATTATACGCACGTCAATATACTGCAGTCATATTATTTCTATATAAAACAATATTAATATTGATTTTTAACGGGGAAAACAGTACGAATAGAAACGATGAGCCGATTGCAAAACGCGTAAGCGAATTAATTTTTATATATACGATATATAAAAAAAAAATAACCGCTTCGTTTTCGAATAGTTTACACTGGCGCGGCGCGCTCGTAATCTCGTGTCCGTCTACTGCTGCAGGTCTGATGGTCTACGGGGTACGAGGAGGGAAAGGAAAAACAATAAACTTAATATAAAAATAGTATATCGGAGATTTCACACGCACTGTACCACACACGCACGTCCATTGGGTCCTATATACGACCGCGTTGCGAGCGTATCTCTCTCTCTCTCTCGCCTGTTTACATCTGAAAACCGAGTGCGCGCGTTTTTAAATAGATTTCGGTGAAGCTGCGGCTAGCACATGCCACGGTCGTCGTACGAGTCATATACGCCGCGACGGTGTGTGAAAAGAAGTGTATAATATTCCCGTGGTGTGTGGTATACCTATAGTAATATAGGTGAAATAAAATTAAAAGTTATACAAGAACGTCCCTAGACGAACGGTGGTCACAGTACTGGGCTGCTCTAAAAAGCAGTCAGAGTTGGTCATAATTATTCGTATTAACGCGATGTCGTCTATCCTGCAATATATAGCCTACAAATATCTATACCCTCTGCACGCAGGGCCGGATCTAAGGAGGGGGGGGGATGGCGCGGATTTATCTCCGGGCGTATAAATTCCCTGGGCGTATTTTAAGGTTGTATCAACACTGACTAAATTGAAAATAGACTTTGAAACAAAAGTCATAATTACAAAAATAATATGTATTTTTTTCATTATTATATTGTAAATTTTTCATTTTCCCCGGGTGTTAAAATGTTAAAATCCGGCCCTGCCTGCATCGAACATGATTAATCGCGTGAAATAAAATATATGTTTTAAAAAATTTTTTTTTATTTAAATATACATTTCCGCCTGTACGAAAATGAAGAAAAAAAACATCTGGTTTGTCATTTCTATATAAATATCTATAAATCCATGCAGACATAATAAAAAAATTCGTTATTTAATTCTACAAAGAAGAAAAGGTAATATAGTAATACCTTTTCTGTGTCTGATAGTAAAGCTGTTCGATGTACTACAGATGGTTAATGATAATAAATGCGTACTACATCGTGTTCGAAACTATTTTTTATTTTTTTGTTCAATACGATTGAAATACGGTAATTTTCCAGAAAACGCAAAAAAAAAAAAAAACAAATAATAATAATCATCGATGAGAATTTTTATTTTTATTCACTGCACGCTACAATAGTACGCGCGATTAATTTCGAAAACAGCATACGATTTTTTTTTCACTGTGGTTCGAGGAAAGACGAATCCACATTATTATAATATGTAAACACTTATTATTATTTAACCATGAATTCACTGGCAACAAGCACGTTTGTTTCTTTAAAATAACTCGTGTTACGAAAAAAAATCTTGATAATGTGTGATGATAAGAAAGGCGCGTGTATCTGGTAAAAATATAGCCAATTAAAAACGCCGCTTTTGGCGACTGCTCATAGTGACGTCTATAGTAGAGATCCTTACATCGCACACCGGTGCGTTATATAACAGCGGTTCTTAATCTTTTGTGACCCTCCTGTAAAGATTCCGTATGAAAGCACACCACGGACTCCTGAGTTTATGAGCAAAAAAAAAAAGATGTCCTCGAGTCATATCGTGAGGAATAATCAAAATAATACAAAATACTCCAGTTTATATCACGGGGAAAATAGAAGGAAAATATGGTGAAACGTCAAATGATTTATTACAGGCATCACTCGACCAAGCGAAATTGCTAATGTCATGTATCCGGAACGCATATGGGAAATCGTAGAAGAATTATGCGAAAATAAATTTACATATAAATAAATATAAAATAAAAATAATACATTTTTTTTGTTAATTGCGAAGGTTCGGTGATAATCTTGAAACGTTCACTTTTTAACATTTTGGTGTTTTTTTAGGTTTAACGATTTCGCAAAGAAAAAATTAATAATTGGGATTTGTTTTAATCTCTTGTCTATGTATTTAATCGGTTCTCGTTATTTAAAATAGCATTCACTGGACCGCGATTGCATCGTACGGTGGTGATTTATTAAGTGATATAATAATACTTTATAATTATAGAGGACGAATAAAACTGAAGCACTATATTTAATGACTTATAAGTAACGACTGGAATAGAATAAAAGGAAAACATTTCGTACCACTGGAACGACAGAAAACGGTAATTGTTAACAAGCCGGAAGCTTTTTAAAAAAAAAACGATTTCGGATAATTAACTAACAACTTGTTTGGTAACCGTCCACTCGATTGTTGGCGACGCTTGTGTTTTACACGTTTGATCTCAGGTCATATACAAGTTTCATAGTAATAGTTGCCTATCAGCACCATCTATTGACAATTTCCCGCATCTCTCTGCCGCAATATATGGAAACGTGATGCGTCGGCCTAAAATTATTTATAATAGACGTATATGCATTTTTTTTAAAGCGATTATTTTTTAATCGTGTAATTAACGTTAAAATATAAGTGGAGGCGAAGGATATTTATTATCGGGCGTTGAAAAACTTCGGTTTAACGAATTCGTCATCTTTGACAATTCGAGCTGGACACGCGAGAAAGTGTGAGATCTTTCGAATATTGTCAAGTGATAATTTCCTATAATAATATAATATAATTTCCTATATAATCTGGTCGGACTATCGAATACAAAAAAAATGTGCGACGGATTTAGTAATTAAATACTCTGATAATCAAACGAGCCAAGGATGCGTTTAGAAAATGTATGTAATATTCAAAACGACAGCTAAAAGAGTTTTTACTTAAGAAATTACTCTATACACGGTTAGACGCGCGGAATCGATCAATGCGTATGTTTATCCGAACGTAGAAATCGCACTTAGGACTCATCTTACCGTTTCAGTTACATTCGCTTCTCGCGAAAGAAGTTTCATCAAACTAAAAATAATATTTAAAAAAATTCGAGAGAACAAATTACGAGAGCAAAAGAAGGTCGATTCGAGAAAAGTCGGTTTGAAAGTATTGTAAATAAAAATATTTACAATACATAAATGTATCGTTCGTAAATAAAAGGGTGTTTTTTTATTAAAAGCGTTTTTATATTTTATAAAAAAAAAAAAATGCGTGTATAGTAAAAGAAACTATAATAGATAGTGTAAGGATGGCGAGTAAGTAGGTGAGAATTTTTTTTTTTGTGAAAAACGTCATTGAACGTGTTATAAGATCCCTGCAGAGTTCGTCTTTCTGTATATACGCACACACACACCGCGGTCGATTCGAGACATTCTCGAGCATGTGACACTCGAAAATCTTCGTGGACCACCTATACGAAGATTTTTTTTTAACCCGACGATTTTGATAGTTTTATGAAACCGACTTCTCTCCCAGTTGAAATATTTACTCGGCTGTTTATCGTTTAGTGGTGTGTACTAATCTGCTGTGTACTTGTAAATATATATGTACTATATTACGATCGTCGCTACGGGTATTAAAGTGTATATTATAATTCCTGTAAAATTGACGTGCGAAATTATTATATTGTGAATCGGATCCATTTTATAAGTCTTTGAATTCAAATCCGATTATGTCATTTTCAAACCCGATTATATTATTACACGCATAAGAACTTCTCATTACGAACGGTAGTGTTTTGAAAACGCAACGCCTAATTATAGTTTTGTCGAAATATACTTTACGTTTTTGTATAGTAAGGCGCGTTTTGTGCAAATTTATATTTAGCTTTAATATAGCTTTCAGATTTTTTATTTATTTTTTTTTTATAAACGCTTTTGTTCCATTACGCGTCGCATCGATTTCTATTTTATCTCGCGAGACGAGAAGTTCTCGGATGAATCGCGTTTATTTTATCCGTCCAAATCATAGAATTTTATTCGAAATCTTCGCATTTTTCGTTTTTTTTCCAAATTTATTTCGAAATATAGTATTTCATATTATTTACGTCATTGTCGTGACATTTTTTTTTTTTTTTTTTATACAATAATCTGTCACAATTTGTCGCGGTGCAGCGTCACATTATTTTCAAACTCGTTGTAATTGGCTTAAAGCGTTTTTTTTTTTTTTTACTATACAGCGATAGTTAAAAGTTAAAAATGTGCTTTTGAACGACGTAAATATAATGGAAACAAATTTGTAAATTACTTGGGACAATATTTAAAATTAATAATTTTATATATTCGCGTATATGTTCGTCTCGAACATTCGTCACTTTCAGATTGTATATATAAAATGTTTACGCGCTGCATAATATATTGTTATTCGTTTTTGTACTCTCGGCACTGCTCTTTCGCAGTAAAATTTTAATTTAAAAAAAAAATCTCATTCGTTTTTCCGTATTTATAAAGCGTAAGTATACACACACACACATATGCTGCTGTGCTCGGGCCAACAACACGCGTTCTCCATATAATCGCGAGACTACGTGTTTTCTACATTTTATTTTTTATTTTTTATCATTATTATTATTATTATTATTATTATTATACGAGGCATCTCGGCCGTTTCGTGTCAGTATCAGGTGTTTTACAGATGTTTTATGGTTTTATTTACGTTCACGAGACGAATATCATCCTAATATCGAGCACTGCGGCTGAGCTGTCCCCCACATTTTTTTCTTTCTCTCTTTTCGTATCGTCGTAATATATAGGTACTTATATATATACTAAAAATATAAGTGTACTGATCAGTGGCGTACCCGTGAAACATTTGCTTTTTTTTGGGAGGGGGCTAAAATATTAAAAAAACCACACTTTAAAATCATTAAAAGCCCAATAGCGATATAATAACATTAAACGACAAAAGTTTTAACGTTATTCTATATATAAATTCAATATTTTTTATTTATCAGGTACCTACTATTCAGTATACATACTATTATTATATATAATTTATTTTATTTACAATTATTACACAATTTTAAACGATGGAGACGTAGACGATATCAGCTGTCGCGCTTGCGTCTCAGTAATACTCGAAAACGTCGATAAAACAGTTATCGATAACGTCCTATAAATGTGCAGTGATCACGAACATTACTTCTAATATTAATTTGGTCAAATTATATGATATTCGCATATTATACTGATAAATGATGAGTATCGTATTAAAAATCTTTAACTGAATATCCTCTCAACAAAAATCGACTACCCATCCCATTTATCGAGCGAGCATTATAAATATATATGTTTCGTTCCACTACACTATTATTTGCCCTAATCGCGTGTGTGTGAGTGGATTTTCTAAACCGTTATATTCGAAAAATACGAGTATACAGAAGTACGTTCGATATCGATTTACGAGTGAAAATAGATTCCGTCCAGCCAGCAGCAATTGATACGTTCTTGTATTATATTATTTAATACAAAATAACAACGATTAAATTTAAATATTGAGATTTATCTAAAAATTAAGATTTTTTTTTACTTTTATGAATATCATAAAAAAACGTTAATAAATAATTATAAAAGACGTATTTAAAAAAAAAATTAAAGGCTCTTCTAATTGAGTGTAAAGTTGCAGGTACGCGTATCGATCATATAAAAGTGTCTATATATAGTAGTGATAAAATGGTTGGGAACCGCTGAACTATTTATATTAAATATAATAATATTAAAACACCGAAGCTCCGTTCATGATCGTCTTAATGCAACGGATTTATCGCGTCGTTTTCAAATTTACACTTACACAACTTTACAAATCTCTATAGTGTATATATAATAGACATATCTCTATAGAGTATATTATTCTACTTGAGGCTAGTTAAGTTCTAGTTGAGCGCGGACACGGAACCGCGCACCCTGCAGCGGCTCGTTACCTTTTTTTTCTCTCGCTTTTTTTTTTTAATCGAACCAATTGAAACTCCCGCATCACCATCATCATCATCATCATCATTATCGACACCGTGCAGTTGCACGCGTTTTATTGTATTATATCGGTGTGACGCACGAACGTATGCATTACAACGTTATTATTAAATTTCATCGCTCCCGTATACAGAAGAAATAAAAATAAAAAAATAAAATACACGGACGTACTATATACACACCTCTCCGTGGCGGCTTATTATTATTTTATAAATTTAATTTCGTTTTTTTCCTACTCTCTCCCCACTGTCGGCCGACGGTCAATTAGTATAATATTTGTATTGGCGCGAGCGTTGCAGTGCAGGCGGCGGACGGTCTCCGCCACACGTCGAGCTGGGAAACGAACGGCAGAGCGACAGTATATATTATAGTGAGAACCGGTGGTGGTAGTGAAAAAAAAAAAAACGTTTCTCCTCCTCGTCCAGCCTCCTCCTCAGTGTACCGTTCCTACGTTTATTAGCGGTATAAAGTCGTATATATATACGATGGCCCGGTGTCGTTTTACGTTTTCTCTCGTCTCGCGCACCTATTGCCAACTGCAACCGCGCGTTCTCCGTCACCGCGTGTATAATAACGCCTCATCGACCTAACCGTCGTCGTCGTCATCGTCTAGTTTATTAAACACGCGCTGCAATTATTGCCTCCTTCGGGCAGGGCTTCCAAAAATGTCCTCGAAAAATGTTTATTTTTTTTCTCCAACGTCAACAAGTGCACCGCGTCCTTCGCGTTTTACGTTTTTGAAATTCAACGCTTATCGTTTTAATTTCAAAAAAAAAACTTTCAAACGAGATCGAATACGCTTTTTAATTGCTCTCGTCCTGCAAAAAAAAAAACGTTTAAAACGTAAGTTTTGTATACCCATAAATGGCGTATTCAATAATTGCAACGACCGTTTTTAAACATTTTTTTTTTTTTGGTTCACTATAGAGACATTTTGATTCTCAAAACGATCAGGTGAGTGAAACGAGTTCGGGAACCTGTGAATTATTACGCGCGGAAAACGTGTTGTCATATATATTACACTCACGAGTAAAAACAAATCGACTCAGACCGCAAACCCGCGGTTAAAATATGTCTTTGGCACGAAAAATAAACGAACGAACGAGCAGTGCGATTTAAAAGAATGATCACTCACTTTGAAGCTATAAGACGTCGAAATTAAAGGTTTTAAAAGCAAAAACGGTTAATTAAAGTCTAATAGTTTTTGTGCCCAGAGACATTTAACTGCGGGTCTGAGTCGATTTTTTTGCTCACGGCTCCTCTGTAAATTAACTTATACACGCGCGTGTCTATATGCCATTCGGTTTAAGAGTATACCGGAACGCGCACGTTGAATGAAAACCGGAGCGATGCTAGACCCCGCCCCAGGCGGCTAATAGCTGCTCTGTCATTGGCCGTTGCCCCCTCCAGGCGGCCGATAACTGCTCCGTCATTGGCCGTTGCCGTCGGCAGCAGTCGGCTCACGACGGTTTCCGCCAATCGGAACCTGGCCTGCGCGAAACGAACCGATTTTCGTCCGTCACCGGCCACCCGGTATATTCTTAAACGGAATAGCGTATAATTATATGATAAGACGGGTATTGACAATCGAATCCACACCGCTGCCGATGCAGTCGTATGACGACGAAATATAGCCGGTTTCCGTTGTTCGTCCGCTACAGCGGTCCGCCTGGCCGACAAAGAGATTTATTGAGCGAGACGCGAGGTATTTAGGACGCGTCTTTGTACACTAAGACTCGGGTATGGCGCGGAGGCGAAATACAAATTTTAATTTAAAACCTTCGCGCGCGCGGTTTTATTGAGCGATTCAGCGCGTCAACACGTGGCGATAACCGTATTTATTGTACGCGGCGGTGTATTATACACACGTACGCGTGTAATATATTATTATGTGCTTGTCTACGAGGTCTCGTGTAACAAGCCGCTTAACAGTCCGGATGAAAGGTTCAATCGTTCTTAAATTTAGAAGTATGTATACCGTCCCGGTACGCAGGGTCCGTCGTCGTCGTCATCGGGGACCCGGAGTTATTTTCGGTGACCGACGTGGCGTCGTATGAGCGCGTGTGTGTCGCGTGTACGCTCGTGTCCCTCTCGTTTCGCGAACGTTTTCAGGGACAAAGAAATACGCGTCCCCGCGCGCGCAATAGTATCGAAAAGGAAAATAAGGCAATTAATAAAGAAGTAAGAAATAAAGTGAGAATAAATAAGAAATAGGCATTTCGACGAACCGCGGTGACTTATATCCGTACACGGGGACGCGTTACACAATATTTTTCATTTCGTGGGGAGGCCTTCGTATATAAGTTTATTTTCATTTCGGACTTTATTTTACGCCGCCGGGGCAGATACGGGGAGGGTGGCGGCAAAGGGTTAGTCTCCCGAAAAAAATCGCTGTTTGAAAAATGTGTTGAAACCTCGTATTTCGTCGAGGATTTACCATTGGGCTAACCAGCGCCCATAGCCCTGGGCGGCATAATTTTGAGTCGATTTGTTGTTTTTATCTTCTAACTATAAAAAAAAAAAAGTCCACGTACAGTATTGGAAATCAGTGTATATTACTAAAAGAAAAGAACACAAGCGATCAATTCCCCTATACATAAACATGCTGAAACGTCCTTTTTAACGTTAAAAAGGATTAAAAATTACTCGTGATCGCGTTTAACAGAGGATCGTTTGAACGGTTTTGCTATTCTTAGCATCGAAAACGAATTGATTATAAAGATTTAATTACTGAATAGTGAATTCGCATGTGAGAAATCTCGTCGTAAACCTTTTTAAGTATAGCTACGGTTTTTTTTTTATTGTTACATTCTTGCGTTTTTTTTAAATTTCATAAATCGAAACTATTATAAACGTTTTTACATTTTGTGCATTTTAACCTAAAGGTTTGAAAAATAAAAAATAAAGGTGTTTGTTTATGTTAATTACTATATATTTTCGTAATTAATTCCTCAATAGACTTAAATTTCAGGCGAAGAGGCGGCAAGAAATATTAGCCCTGCGCAGCGAAAATTTGAAATACGTCACTGTTTTCGTTAATATTGTGTGAATGAATATTAGCGAATTTATATTTCTTATACACTTTACTAGCACAACGTAATTATATTATATTACTTTAAGCTAGCCAGTGGTCGAAGTGAATCAAAATAAGTGGAGTAAAAATAATTGGATATTATAAATAATCGTGGAGGGATGTAAGCAGTATCGTCATTTTAAGTTTTGAAAGAGGGCGGGGGCAAACTCGTGCACGGTCCATATTGTTGAAAAATAAGTAAAAAAGAAAAAACCAGTAACAAAATTTGAAAAAAAAAATCAAATGGATTATATATTGTTCGATTATTGTCAGTATATGTTAAGAGTACACTAAGACAACGCGAATTTAATTACTATTGTTTTAAAAAAAAACACACACATAATATTCGCGAAAGTATCGCTTCTGTGTGTACTCGTCTTTTAAAATTCGTGGCTCGTCCATCGCGGTGCGCGGAACGCGTATTTAAAAATTATATATAAATCAATGACCGTTAGTCAATAGAAAGATTCGAGCATCATAATCGCGGAATTATCAACAGTAAATGATATTGCGAAAAACCTAAAATAACGAAGATTGATGTCGTTTTTTTTCTACTAAAAAAGCGTTAGAGATGTAATATTAATACACTAATAATGTTACACATACGCGCGCAAATTTTTTTTTTTAAAAATGGACTTTATTTTAATTGAAAATGCGAATTTATTATTTCGTATAATACTTTAATAACGTTTTTATATTTCGTTATAATAGTATATTACTGATCGTTAATAATATATCGAGGTGAATTTATCGCGAATAAAAAATTATTGTACATTATACAGTTCGGTTCCTTTCGTTTTTACACTCCCGAATAATAAAGCTCCGCGGGGCGTTCGTTTATCGCACATACAGAGCCGTCACTTGATCAGGCAGAGTCGTTTATAAAATATATACATTTTACAATATAACGAAAACAATTTAAATAAAATATGTAAATTTTATATATTATACGTATTACACGTACTTCGACCGTCTGGTCGTCGCACGCTAATGACAATTAAGCGAGCGCGCTTAATGTAGACAATATCGTTTATTTTTCTCTTTAATTTCGAAACAGTTGGGCACACGCGTTATATTGGACTAATTGAACCGACAACGTGTGTATATGCGTATATACGCGCTTTTACGTATACACTTATAGTGTGGCGTACTTTAAATTTGTGTCTGGGGGGAGGAAAGGTTAAAATAAAACGTAGGCATCACATCGTCCCCTACGCTGTATGTAAACGAATAATATATATATATTTTTTATTACCGATAAATCGAATAAAACAGATGTTTATTTCGAGTAACTCGGTTATTTCGATATGTGTTTATTAGAATTTTAAAAAAAAGCAGAAAATTATAATGAAAATTTCAAACGTCTATTTATTTATTGGAGAATTCATTGAGTCCTGTCCCCGTCAAAAATATTTTACCGATTTTAAATTAATTTTTTATATAATAAATATATATATATATATATCGACTATATCGCAATGCCCGGTGTAGAATTCCTCGACTGAATCATTCCTATTTCCTGCGTAGATCTTGTCACTCTACTATATTCTTTTGTGAGATTGATAAAAAATCTTCGTCGTGACCGTTTATTATTATTATTATTTTTTAAACCGAGAATTGGAGTAATGCGTATAGTGTATGCTGTCGACTGCAGCGTAAGCGTTAATATAAATTGACCGATGCACAATAAATATTTTAAATTGACCTTTTGGTCCTGAGAGGGGAGGTAAGTTAACCTTCCCCTGTAAACAAGACTTTGAGTATATAGGTATTATAATTAAATATAACACTGTAACATGTTACTTCCGCCTATACCATTATTATATGTACGGTTTATTTCGATACAATATTATTATTATTACTCTTTGTGTCAAATGTACAATATATTATTATATTTTTTAATTAATTATTTTTTTTATGAATTTCTCGACTTCTGTGCAGTATGAAAACGTGCAAGTAATAATATTAATATTTTAATTTTTTATTTCTAACAAAGTATGGACAATTTTGTATTTTTTAACTAGAACGCGGTCTTAAAGGTTATTAATAATAATGAAATCTTCGCGATTTATGTTTTTTTTTTTTAAATTTCAACTCGATCAGTTCAAAACGATCTATAGCTCAAATATTCTATAAACCGTGCGCGATACGCGAAAAGCCACTGTGAAATTCTTGCACATAGTATAAAAAACAAGTTTCGAAGTATACTGAATGTACGCGGTTCACTCGAATTCACGTTTGAAATAAAATACAACTGAATCTGCGACAATAATTAAGTACTCGCTATTTTCGAACTTGCAACTTCATAATTCTCACGGAAATTCTTTACGCATAAATTGCGCGTTTTTTAAAAACAAAATTTTAATAAACGAATAACAATTACGTATTAAAATCAGTTATATTTTAACATATTTTATTGTCTTATATAAACGTAACTACTGTAAAATTATCAATAGTTTTTATAGTCATAATAGTGTTAATAGCGACTGCACATTGTAAAAAAGTTCGAGATTCTCTGACTGCAGAAGCGACAATATTATTTTTCTGCACTACTAAAGTACGAAAAATATATATATATATAATATTACTTTATAACCGTTATGACCACAATGGTTATACTATTAAAATCTGGTATTCGGCGTAGAACGCCGGGGCGACTCCAATCAAAACCGATAGTATTGATTGTTTTTACTGATTTTCTGGAAACCGTTCGTGAACGGTTTAAAATATTTCTTGAATACATTTCACACTTCGTATATAGTCGTGCCGTATTGATACATATTATGATATTGTCTTCTTTGATTTTTAATAATAACGTTTTGTTTTTATTTTTCAGGTAAGTCCGTGAGGAAATATTATGTCTGTTACGCGCGGTGACCGCAGCATTAAGTGCATATGTTCTCAGGTAAAATTATTACATTTACGTATATAATAGTGTGAGTAATACAAGTCGAATATGGTATAATTGTTTCAGAAAAGTTTAACACATCATGTAAATCATACACGTTTAACGTTTACAAAATCGTTATTAATTTTCGAACAATTTTTTTAAGTTTTGTTAAAAACAACAAATATTTTTCATGCTAATCGACGGTATCGTCAAATGTTGATAAGAAATAACTCGTAGGCAATAATCTGTAAGCGCAGCCGGGTTCTAGTATATAATTATTACAAAAAAAAAAAATTTTGTTTTTTAAATATCGAATGTATAGAACAAAATTTTGCTGATTTTGTCAGGTCTCCGTGTATAACGTTATATCGTGTGCGTAATTTTATTTCGCATGTAAACGCTGCATATTTCAAGGGCGGGCTTTTTTCCGTTACTTTTAAAACGTATATTTTTTCTATTTTCAACTTTTCGCCGTATATTTCTTCTTTTTTTTTTTTTTTAAATACCTATATTTTATGAATCATATAGATAATATTACAATTAGTAATTTAAAAAAAAAATAAAAATTATCTAAATAACATAATGCGCGCAGTCTCGCGGTAACGCTATGTTGGATTTAAATGTATTTTGACGGACGCGTAGTAGTCTGTTTTGACCGCCACAGTAATGCGACTGGGCAAGTGGTATAATATTATGTTCTGTGACGCGCAGTGTGTCGGCGGCCGGACGATTAGATTCTAGTCGTGCGATGAAGCGCGTGGGCACGATTTAAACTATTATTTTCGACTAAAATTCTATGTATTTTTATTTTTAGTATCAGAACAAGACGTCTACTTAACGAGATTATTCTATATACAATGTATAACGGTCGAATAAGAATATTATTATTGCGTCATTATTATTTATTTAATTTTTTTTTTTTTTTCAAATATTTTAATCGATTTGTCGAATTTACATTTTTTTTTTTTTTTAAAATGGTATATATACGTAATTTACTTGAATTTTCTTTTTTTTAGAAATCGTCTTTTAAATGCGTATTTTTTTCCGCCCTGATAATACTCCGCGTGTTAATAATTTACGTTTTAAAAATCATATTACAAAATTTCGATGTAAATAAATACAATATAATATTATATGGTAATTAAACTATATACGTATTTTCTACAATACAATATTAAGGGGTGTCGCGGTGCACCGTGTATTTTTCGTACGCACAGACCGATAACGGCCAATCGGCATTGTGGTTCAACATTTATAACATACACATAGTGATGATGGCAGTGGCGTGCCGAAGAGACATTTTTGAGACAGTTGCCTCACGGTAATTTTTTGGGTGGGTGGTTGGGTAGGTAGGTTCAGTGGTTAAAAATATATAGATTATGTATATTATATATAATTTATATACATTATTTATATTATATATGTGGGTAGGTAGTCAAATTATCTAGTTTGGCTCGGGTTTGAAAAATGTTCTGCACGCCACTGGATGATGGTAAACAAAATCTCACACGTAGATATTACCTAAATGTACACGTAACATAAAATGCCTATTTAATACTCATTTAAATAGGTCAGTGGCGTACATACGGGGGGGTTTTCGGGTTCAAACCCCCCCCCAGGACCAAAAAAAAAAAAAAAAAATTGTGATATTATTATAAGGCCCGTTGCGCGTTATAACATGTTTTAATTTTTACACTCTACAACGGTGCACAGGTATTGTGTGCACTATCGGCTCCTACTCATAAATTCCTTCATGCGCCGTTTAAAGGATGGTTTTAGTGTTGGTTATTTTTTAAAACCCCCCAGAACAAATTTGAATGTACGCCACTGGTTACCATTCGTTTTTTTTTTCGAACGAATTTCGGTGAGAAACACTCGAAGAACATACGGGGGTAATCACTGTACGTTTTATTTGAACGTTTATTAGTAGTTTTCAGGATATGGCGGGGCGGAAAAAATTGCAAAAAATCTCCCTGATTTTTAGGTCATCTTATACTTGGCATAATTCATTCATTCCACAAACGCTCTGGTATTATAAAACGTTTTTTTTCTTCTTTGTTGTAAAAGGTCGAATGGCACGTCATAATTGTACATAATACGCGCGCGTACATTTCGTTTATTATTGTTTCGGACGACGCGATGAGGATAAATCGATTTTTTTCGTATGATTTCTTACCGCTGTTGGTGTGAGTGAATAGGGGAGGAAATGTTATGTAGGGGACGATTTGTTTTCGTTTTTTTTAATTATAGATTTATTGTGCGGTCAGAATCCGTCATAGAGCGTGCATGAAATAATTAAAAATGTACGCGTTTATATAATTTGCCCGTCGGATATTATTTATTAATTATTATTAATATTGTATATTACTCGCTGTAGCAGCAGCAGCAGCTATATTATATTATATGAATAATACCGCGCCCGGTTTGTTTTCTATTCTTCCGAACGATCGAATTTCAATATTGTGGACGAAAGTAAAATAAAACGTTATTTTTGCCATTCGATTGAGAAATTCCAAACGATCATTTCGTTTGTCGTTATTACCGTTAAAACGCGTTATAATAATTGTCTATTACCGCTGCCCAGATGTAACACACAATGGTATCGCAAAACGAAATCTGTTTTTTTTTTGAAAATATATTCTTCTCTTATATCGCCGAGGCTCGTATTTTGCTCCCCGTCGTCGTCGTGGCGAGATGTGTATCAAACAATAATTTTCAAAACGGTATTTAACAAATTAATATATATATTTAAAAGCATTTAACGCGTGTATGTTATTATTATTTGTGTTATATCGTGCACGATCGATAAGAGACAAAAAACCGCCGGTCTCCTCGTATATTATGACGCGTAGTGCGTGTGCGTATATATTTGATATATTATTATTATTATTACGCCATTGTTCGTTGCGTTTAAAACAAAAAAAAAAATTATAATAATATACCAGCGGCGGACGTGTTATTATTATTATAAAAAAAATTTGGAATTCTCTTATTACAGGCACGGATACAAAGGGGGCATGCCTTCCTCCAAATTCAAAAAAAAAAAATCCGAGTTATTAGTGCCGTCGTCGTGGTATTTTCGTTACGTCGATTATCGCGGGTGATAATGTAATTTTTAATTCTTTCAGACATTTGTATTAACGTTTAACAAATATAATAAATTAAACGGATTTACAGCTCCATTTTATAATTGTTTTTTTTTCTAAAAGTTATTTGTAGAAATTAAAAAACAAGTTTCAGACTCAAAATGTACTCTACGAGTACTGACGGCGAAACGTCGTTAGTTTTAATTATTACTAATTAGTAAATACGGTTCAGTTTAAAAATATGTATATCCTAAAAATACGATCGAGTATTATTGATCAATAATGTTATCATCGATTTTCTATTATTGAACACTAGTCACTGTTGACATGTCAATAATATCGATCAACATTTATTTCATCAACAGTCGCAGAATAGAATAAACAACTACGACTACACCACGTTACTCGAAAAAGTGATAAAAGCTGATGATATAGTACTCAATTTTATTGACGACCCGTCAATAAATATCAAACCGTTTTGATATCTTCAATATATCGAAGGAACCTTCAATATAACCAATACTATAATATTGTCAATATCAAATATTGATCGTGTATGCGAGCCTTTAGACTTAGGATATTAAAATATAATGTGTGTTCAAAATTTATAATGCCCCTCCCCCAAATCGATATTCTGAATCCGCGCCTGTCTTATATTATTGTGATAAGTTTTTACATATTATAAATATTCGTTTTGTGTTCTCCTTGACCACCATTATCGGTTGATGTCCAAGAAAAAAAAATCGTCTCGTTCCCGTTGAAACGACTATACGTTGTAATGGCGAGAAAACCGCTGCTGGAGAAAGCGCGCTGGAAAAAAAAAGAGCGTTTCGAAAACCGAACGAATCGATAATTGCCGCGAAAACACGCTGGAGAACGTTAATTAGACGAATTCGCATTTTTTTCGGTCAAATCTAAATAAATACGAAAATCGGACTCGCGTTTATTTATTTTTTTTTGCCGAACAAATCGAACCGCGGAATGCAAAAACCGAGAATTTTTAGAAAGAAAAAAAATGATTTTTGTAGCGAATTTTTCAAAATTACAAACAATTTCCTATAACCGATATTTTCGATACGTTTGAGAGAATTTTCGATAATAATCGGTAAAGTACATTTCAAGATCCGTGATGTACACACGACTATTAACGTATTGCGGTTACGAGTCGGTCGAAATTTCTTCTAAAAAAAGAGTTCAGCTACATTCGATTGCGTATGTCAACGAATTAAAAACACTATTAATCGACTACTTGAAAACAGAAGTATTCCAACGAATCGAAAAGCATATATAACGTAGTAGGTTTTTTTTTACGCAATGTTTGCTTGATATTTTGTACGTCGTTGTTATTTTGACAAATACATATCACGTTTTAAAACGGAATTTTCAAATTTCATTTTCTTGTGCGTGTGTAATAATACTCCTTTTCTACAGAATTATAGTTTACAATGCGCGTTTTGCCGTGTTTCGATGTATAATATTTTAAACGAAATGGGGGAAAAAACCCGTTCCATTATTATTCTATCGGATATGTAGATTTTATTGAAATAAATGTGTCCCATAAAAACCGCCGTGAATTATATAGAAAACGATTCTCTTGGTTTGGCACGGTGGTTTGATAAAAGAATGCGACTCTAGAAGTTATTTCGTGATTATTTAAAGTTTTATTCGCCGAGGAGATTGTATACGCTTTTAAATCCAAAGAAATTTACTGACCAAATCTCAACTGTCGTTTTGTCGTGCATATTGGATATATATATATATATATACGTATGTATTATTACATTAATATTCTTAATTAATAGATATATGATTCATAACTACAAACAAGATTATATTAATACGATTATAAGATAAATATTATATTATATCTAAAATAAAATTAGTATTGAGTATGATAAATAATAATTAATTCTGGTGTGTCACGTGAACAAGGTTCACGACATTAGAATTTTTTTTTTCTAATTTAATTCTGAGGAGTTTTATGAAATAAATATTAGACATTTGGGAAAGTCGGTCTCAATAGTAGTAGACTTCGCGACGAATTCAAATTTCTTTTATCGCACCTGCACTATAGAGATCGGTATGTTTGGAAACGTTTATTTCACTCTCACGTTTCGTGTGTGCAAAGAGAGAAAATCCTACCCGGCTTCCCAGTTAGTTGTTCCCTTAAAATTATTAAAACGGCACCGCTTTTAATACGTATAGTTAAAATAAAAAAACATTTTTCCTTCAGAAAAAAAATAATAACTGCGTATTTTGAAATAGTTGTAAAAACTTTTTTACTAAATAAATATTGCATTTTTCCATCACGGAATTTACTGTGTTAACGGTTTACTTAGCGCTTGTAAGTAAAGTTTTCCCTATCACATTATATGAATAAGTATTGCGTGCGCTGTGTGCTCAAGAATAATTTAAAAAATAATTTTTTAGACAAAAAAGAAACAGACTTCAAAAAACGCACTAAAAAGTATGAAGTAATCAATAATTTATATGATTTTCGAAATCGGCGCCGAATTTCAAACAACATTACATTGCAGAAACGCATTTTATTAATTCCTTACAATGTCTATATTAGATTAATAAAATGCGTTTTTTTAAAGTATTTCATGCTTTTAGTGCATTTTTGAAGTCTGTTTTTTTTTCTAAAAAATTTTTTATTTCATCCTTTTTAGTCATGACAGTCATTGCTGTTCCTACATTTCATTGGGTGGTTAGGTTAATATAGGATACTAGGCCGATCCTTATGTGAAATCGGAAAATACAAAAAACCGAATGTACTAGGCCAGTGTTTACAGAATTGGTGTGGGACCAACCTGAAAGTACCTATATACATTCAAATAATAATAAAAAAAATTGTTTCCAAATCTGTTTGTAAGTGACGGGAGTTATACGAGGTAACAAATATTAAAAGTCTGTTCAAAAAAAAAATACGCCCGTCCTTCGGGTCTTCTCGACGTCGTCGTGACGTTTTCGTTCGCGTCTTCTCTACTCGCGTCGCGTTTCGTGTTTTAATAATTTTTTATTCGTAAAAAAAAAAAAACATTACGCTGCATTGGACGAGGAGAACTGTATGACACGTAAAAATTAAAAAAAAAAACCCCCGAACGAGTTAATTGACAGACCGGTGAGAAACGTGTTTCCCTTCCAGCCTGGAGTCTAGAAAAAAAAAAAAAAAGGGAACTTTTTCAACGCGTTATTAATTTATACAGCCGACGTATCATCCGCGCGCGCTCGTTTTAAATGTTTTCTCCGAAACGATTTCGTCTCGCCCGCGTTGATATTATAATAACAACGCGTCGCACTGTTATTATAGTAAATACTATAAAAAAAAAAAAAACGTCATTATAGTGATGTAATAATAACATTTATAGCGGTTTATTACGTGTAATAATATATATATATTTTTTTTTTGTAAAATGTATAAAATCGCGGAAAACGAAACGCGTTTTTTTGTCCGCTACTATTGCTATGGTAAACGGTGAGGGGGGACGATTTTCAAACAGGTGTGCCCAGCAGCGTTTTATTTACCGAAACGACTTTTGTTTTAGCTGGCGCGTAATCGTCAATTGCGAACAACAACAACAACGACTCGGTGCAGTGCAATTCGCCGCCGTCGCAGGTTGTTTGTTTTTTACTCGGGGCCGGCGGAACGGCAGGGCACAATGTGCACAAATACCCAAGCGGTCGCCCGTATAAGGAGGGAGGGGCCGCAAAAACTTCTGCGCGTGCTTATTATTATTGAGAAAAATTGTGTTGAAGATCGTTAACGCAATATTGTAATGAATTTTTAATATTAGTATAACACGTTTTTATTTTTAGTAGGAATTCCTTGGTGTTCAGGACAGGGCCGTGTTTAAGGGGGGGCAAGTGTAACTTGTTGCCCGGGGCGGCAAATTGTTTAGTTATTAAGGGGGCGGTAAATTTTTAAAGACATCATATGGTGTGTTAACAAGAAAAAAATATAAAGCGTAATTTTTAGCGTAAAATTGTGTTGCCCCTGGGCGCGAAAAACGTAAATACTGCCTTGGTGTTCGGGACAAGTCAAATGTGATTTTTTTTATATTCGATAGGAAAAAATGCGATATTTTTCTTTATTCGTTCGTTTTATACGCACAATTTTCACCACGATAAGTTAACGAAAAACAATTTTAAAGGCTGCGAAAACGAATTCGTTTATATGCGTGAAAAGCACGCGCCGAGAGAATATAATAAGAAAATATTCGTTTAACACCCGCAGGGCCTGGACGTCAAAAACCGAATAGTAATAAATTTGTCTTAACTCTTACCGCCAGACATTACACATTATACTATTATTATCTGTGCGTATCGTCCGCCGGAACTATTACAATCAGTTCAGTTTTGGTCGACGTAGGTGGTGTAGTGTTTTGTTTTAATCGTTTTATTATATTATCACCTCCCCGTCTGTGTGGAGGATGTCTTCATTTGATTTGAAGTTCTTTTGTGTCAGTGTGACGAGACGTACTTGTTCTTTTTACCTGCAGTGGCGCGACCAGAATTTTTCAACGGGTCGAGGGTTCCCCGTATACTTGTTTTAAACACAACATTTCGACTAAGAAAAACGTTTTTTTTCACAAAATCTGTGTTTATTTAACATTATTTAATTTTCATTAAAGTTGTATTCGATTATATTATATTTTATGTATTATATATTATAATATAGAATATATTTTATTATTAGAATCATATGAAAACATTTTAAATGTTGAAATTCCAATTAGGGTTCGGAACGAAATCCCCCTTAGGTACGCCCTGATCCTTGTTACTCTTCCGGTGTAATTTTATCATATTACGTACCTGTTGACAACTCGTAAAGTGTCACTTTTGTTTTTAATACCTACAAAAACATCGATATTTAAAAATATAATAATAATTGTATTTAAAAAAAAAAAAAACATTACGTGGGGACGATACCAACTTTTACAACAACAATTATCCAAAACTGTGCCTAATCGCTCGAGATAATTATAATAATAATTGCAGTTTGTATAAATGCTGCGTAATGACACCAACGGACGGGTACGTTAAACGCTGTTTTTTTTTTAAATGTAACACATTTAAATCGATTGCTTCGTTATTATAATAACAAAAATAAAATAAAAATTACGAAATCGTTCTGGTAATAAAAAAAACGCGAAAGACCTTATCAAGCAATAAACATACGCCTGCGGAGAATGGTTAAATATATTATGAAAAGCGTATCGTTTTGACACATTTTACCTCGATTCGTGTTTGTGACCTTTTGGAAACGAAATTATTATTTCGGACGAAACCGTCGCGCGTTTCACCACCACCTGCACGCAGCGGACTGCCGGTGGTCGGTCCATCGTACTCAGGACAGTGTTGTAAAGGCCTCCCAACAGAACGTTGCAGGGCACACGCGCCTTATAACCTATTGTCAAATTTCCCTTGTACGTGGCCCGGAGAATCGAATTAGGAGACGCGGTTCGGGGGGTTTTTGTTGTATAGTTCGGAAATCGTTTACCGGCGGTGAGAGGGAGGCAGCGCGTCTTATGCGTACATAAATACTGTGCACAGGAACGCGTTTATCATCTCTGGTTTTGAAACCGTTTCCTTCTTCTGCAGTGTTGTGATGCTCTCTCTCTCTCTCTCTCTCTCTCTCTGGTATATAATATAAAATGGAACCGATATTGACGACGAGGCCAACGACAGAGTCCATTACGGATATAGTATTATTGTGATATGTGCGTGTACATTTGCCGACCGATTATTATATAATTGTACGAAGAACCTGCAAAGAACGTTTCTTTTTTTTTTTGTTATCAGTCTCTCTGTAACGATTTGTGTGTTATTTACTCTTCGCGCCGCCGTCCCGCGGCCCTAAATTTCGTTTGTATCATAATAGGGGGGTCCACGGGCTGTATAAAAAAAAATCATCGAAAGTAATTTATGGCGAGGAACGATAAGAGAAAAACGGGTAAAAAAATAATTTAACCGGAAAACGTGTCTGTAATGAATTTATTGAATATCGCTGTTGGAAAATATAACGGCAGAAACGGCAGACATTTTTTTTTTTTTTTTTTTGTGGTACATAACGCTTTATTCGTATTTTTAGATAAGAAATACGTTTTTTTTTATGAATGTGTAAAAGCTTTCATGGATTGTTGATTTATTCTTTAAGAATTTTCGACTTATCCATGTCATCGGTTGTGGCTGACGTTTCGAACTTGTTTCAAGTTCATCTTTAGGCAGTATAGTTACAACCACGGAGCAGTAACAATGTCTCTAGAAGATGAATTTTGAAACAAGTTCGAAACGTCAGCCAAACATGGATAAAGTCCGAAGCTTAAAGAATAAAATAAATTTTTTTTTATACAAATTATTATATTGTCAGCGTCAATGAAAACGACGAATTCGAGAGACCGACGCGTTTACTATAAAAGTCAAAGGGCGTATTTAGACCTTTTTTTTGGGAGGGGCTGTGTAAACGTCATCGTTGAATTATTTCTAATAATTCTAATCAAAGACTAAATCTTAAAATTAGAACAAATCGCAGAATTCTCAAAATGTTTTAAAACAACTATACGTATTAGGGATTTATTATGGCCATAGGGCGCATAGGGAATACGTAAAGAAAGTTCCTGAAATTTGGGGGAAGGCTGGAGCCTATCAGCCCCTGCCAAAAGTATTTATGAGTAAATTTAAATTCGTTAGTTTTCGCGCGGGTACGTCTTATTTGACAATGAAAATCGCGTATGTATTTCCCTCCGTGAAATATTTTCCGGATTTTCGCTTTCTCGTTTCCTCCTCCTTCTCCTTTTTAAAACATTGTTGCTCGTCTCGTAACTTTTCCGCGATAAATATTATTCCCGCAACAAAACGACGGATAAATTTCCGATTATTATTACTCGAGGCCTAAAGGGGAGAAGGCGACGAGACGATAAAGTTCCATTAAAAATATAAAAAAAAATGTTTCGTATAAAACGACGTGGCCTCTTATTATTTATTAAGGTTGTGAATTTTCAATGCGGTAAAAAACTATTAAATATTCGTGTAAATTACGCGCTAAAAAAACTAAAAACGAAATATGTGCTCTTAAACGTCTCGAAATATCCAAAATACGCGTTTAAGAAAGAAAAAAGCGGTTTCAGCTGTGCATGTTAATTGATATTTGCCGAAATAGCTATTTATATAAAGGAATAACTCGTTTTTGAAGTGGCACTCTCTGAATAATAGAAAGACACTCTGGAAAATTGAACGTATATAAAAAGTGGAAATTTCGTTTTTCGAATAATTTTAAAATATTTTCAATCGATAGTGTTGTGCATCGTTCTCATTAAAAGCTTTCATGTAGCGATTCCATCGCGTCTTACGGTTTGGAAGTTTTTTCTCACTCTCTGTTATTATAATTCCACAGAAATTCACGTACTCTCTGAAGCGTAAAAATAAGTCTGGTAACACGACAAGGTGATTTAAAAATTTTTTTGACATTGCGACCACCTACTCGTTTGTTCGACGACGACAGTTATTAATTGTATTTCTCATATTAATTCGTAAAATCACGCGTTTTTGTACGGTTAAATGTACAAATTTCTGTTTGGTGTACGAAACACGATTTTTTTCACCGAACTCTTTGTACCAAGTAACACATAAAAAAAAAAAAAACACGAAAACGCGTTAAATTCACAGCCCCGTTTATTATTAAAATTATTACATACACTATAATATACGGATTTAAAATATTACGACGTTACGGAGATGTACGAGTATGATGTATGATGACCACGGTCGAGTATAATAATATATCTGGTGAGCCGCTCTTTAAAAATAAAAGCGTTTCAAGTGTACGGCATTCGAGATACGGTTTTAACGATAAGTCCAGTACCTATTTTATATATACTTTTTTTTTTTTATAATAACGTAGAATATATTATATCCAACGAGTATCGCGGCGTTGTGTATAATAATAATTATTTTTTTTTTTTAATACCATTTGCCGCGGAACAGTTGCGCCCATCAACCGATATGTTATGTATTTGGGAATATTATATGGTGTGGGGTGGTGGTGGTGCTGCAGGTTGTGCGCGGCGCCTGTTTTCGTCGTCGTCCCCGGGTGATAAATTCGCGTCCGAGTGTGTAATAATAATATGTTAGTGTTCAAAAAAAATAATAATAAAATAAAAAAAATGATTATATATAATTATATAATATGATAATTAATAATATTCTCTGGACAAAGAAACGATAAAAAAAAAATCTGAAGGAATAATATTTTGTATCGCAGGGATGATGATATAGTAAACGAATACATTTTTTTACAGATATTCACTTTTTTAAATGTTAAACGTTTCTGTCTCAATAGTAAAAGAAATGCATAATATAAAATCTATCGATTGCAGTATTTTTTGTTTTTATTAATTGAGAAAATAGTGCAGCATATACTATACTAATTAAAAAGAGTTCTAATAAGTAAATTATATTAAATAAATGTATATATAATAAATTGTAACGACTGTTTTAGAGTTTTATTATTTAATATAATAGAAATAATTATAATTATGTTCACTTTAAAAAAAAAATGAAAATTGAACACAAAATATTTATGTGTTCGCGATTGCAGTATTTTTTTCTATTAAAATATAAGAAAACAGTGCAGCAATTTACCAATTAAAAAAAAAAAATTTAAATAAGTGTGTATATATAAAAATTATAACAACTGTTTGATTATTTTTTCAATAATTAATAATAATTTTAATATTATTATTTTTTTAATAAATAATAATAATTATATAACAATACAGTTCCCAAACGTAATTGAATTCTTTGTACGAAGACTTAAAAAGTATATATAATACGAAATCCGATCCGTATAAAATATAATATTAATTTTCTCTGCGTATAATAAAATAAACAAATTTATATCACGTATATAACCGTATTTATTACGTATAAAATTAATTATTATTTACTGTACGTTTTTTTTTTTTTTTTTGATACGATACTACCCGAATTATTATATTTCGTTTGTGTATGTACATAATATATTTAGACGAGTTCGATAAAAATGTGTTTCGACGTTTTTATTAGTGTAAATTCTCCATGACAAAATGTATCTATAATACTCGGTTTTCTTCGATATTATTATTATTATTATTCTCTGTACATCGTTATTATTATACGAGTGTACTGAAAATCGTGCTTAAACGCCAGGCAATTCGTAAACAGTTCACGTACATATATTATAAATAAGCGTACGTATATGAAGTGCTCGAATAATAATAATTAATTATAATAAAACTCGACTGTTGGAAACGTGTCTTGCACGAGTATAAAATTTATTTAAAAAAAAAAAAAAAGAGTCTGCTAGTACTCGAGACATTGACGTGTAAACGTCGCGTGAGCGGTAAAAATGGAACGGAATTATTGTGGTTGGGATTTGTGAATATTGGTATCTTTATTCAAAGTAATTTCGATAATAAATATTATTATTAGTTGTCGTGACAACGGCTTACACATTTTCGTCCCATTTCTCGAGATTTATACCGCCGTAATAGATGTTTACACATCAAAAAAAAAAAATTTAAGGGCGTTTAGATAAGTGTGAACTCCGGCTGTAGTTGTGTGTATAGTGTATTAAATTTTTGGAATTTATTTATATAATATTTTATTCCGGAGAACGTGCGCTAAATCTGGGGGAAGGATACACTGTATAGTGGCGTAGAACGCACACCGCGCAGCATCACTAAGCCGATGGAGCGTGACGGTGGTCTTCCGGTGTGTGTGTGTGTGTGCTCGTTCGTCAGGTGGTACACGTGCAACGCATTTGTGTATATATATATATGAATCGGGAAAATAAAATATAGGGAAAGGATTACGCGGGCAGGAAACTGGAGTAATAAAATTCTGGAAGGATATTGTATTGTGATACGCATTGATATATGCTATACGCGCGTCTCCGTTTATGTTATTATATATAAAATTATAATGCGAAAAATACGGTAATTACATATTATAGTCGTTGCAGCCGGCCCCGGTTCCTCGGGCACATTTTTTTTCATAATAAAAATAATATTTTCATTATTTCGACGTGTAGATCCGGCAGAACCGTTCGCAATATAATTCGTCCATTTCGACGACACCGCGATTAATATAAATTGATATAAAAATCGGCCATTATAAACCTATATACAGCATAAACGAAGACGCATTAATTTTATGCGTATAATAGTTTTTTTATATTAATTCGACACGTTTCGACGGCCTTTAAAAATACGTCGTCTTTAATTTGAAACAACGTTGTTGCCTTTAAACTTGCACGCGGATAAAGTCGCTGGAATTCGTGGTTTTCAATAAGAAAATTTTAGATGAACTTACATACGTTCTTCGATTGCGGTTTAAATAATTTCGGGTAAATACGCTAAACGTGTACAGATATTATAATATAATATTCGATGATAATTCGAGTAACGTCGCAAATATATACGTGATGTCTAGACGAGTGCGAAACGATGAAAACTGAAAAAAAAAGAAAAGAAAATCACCTAAACGGGTAACGTTTATCGTCGAATCCTTAAGAAACAAAAAAATCGGTCCGTTGAATTTCCCGGTATTTTTAAATCGTTTAAGAAATCGCTTGAATTTTCATTGTATTCGGAGAAACAAATTGTTTTTCGTTGTCGCTACTCTCCGTTACCTCGTACCCAAAACACCGGTAGTAATAATAAATTAACATCACGCGTGTCATTTTAAATCGTTATAAATTATTATTGTCTTTTTTAAAGCGCTGTTAATAGTAATATAGTGTGTCGAATTTTCCATTTCAGTCTCCTCGTCCACACTTTTAATAGCACTCGTCCTGCGCACGTTAGATTTTTTAAAAAAAACCTGTTTTCACGTCGTTACGAATTTCAGGCGCTTGTCCTAAATGAAAAACAATTTTTTTTTTAAACGAGCGCTTTATTATCATTAAATGTATGCGTACGAAATATCGTGTCGAATTTCTTCTTCGAAATCGATTTTTATTATTTTTTTTCACTATACACTTTGGAATCGAATACTAATCAAACGTTTCGAAACGTGAAATTCATTCCTCCATCCGATCCGCTTATATACTCTTCGTAAGTTCGTTTTCGCGCGAAACTACACAATTCCGTACACACGTATGTGTTTCATACAAGTGTCGTGCTACTATAGGAAAAAAAAAAAAGAACGTTTCATTATATTGGTTCGCGCGCGCGTGCAGTTTGTCTGAAGTGGCACTTACACGCATTTCTACGATACAACCGACGTCGCGATTGCCTCAGGGGCCGTAATGCTTTCTCGGTCACGACGACGGAATACTGAAACGATCGCGGGCTATTATTTTAAATAATTAAACGTTGACGTTGAAGCGTATTGATCGATCGTTCGGCAGCAGAAATCAATAAATCAAAAAAACAAAAAAAATCCGCGTCAGAACGGGCGAATTAAAATAACGAGTATTCGTTACGAATTCCGGCGAAAAAAATTAATCTCGCTTACGGTGTATCCATCGTAGAATTCGATGTTTTACAAATATTCATATAACGTTTGTTCGGTTAGATTTATTGAACGTCGTATGTTTAAATAACACATTTTTCTTTTACTCATGAAAATATGAAAGCGCCAAGGATTTTTCGATAAAAATGTAATAAATTCGACAAAAACGGTATTGGGAAAAATAAAAATTTTGAGAAAATTTGCTTGGAAAAATTGTCTCACCACCAAAAAAAAAAAATTGAATTCAAAACCAACAATTTTTTTTTATTCGGTCATTACTAAAAAAAAAACGCTCCCAATCGTCATCGGCATAACTATAGGATTAAACAGGGGGCTAAAGCCCCGATTCGAAAGTGTTTAAAGATAAAAATAAGAATCCACTTACAGCTGCACAGACAATTTGCCACGATAAACGTGTAAAAAAAAAGGAGTCGTAAATTATCCTGATTTTTGAAAGGATTTTTATAAATTTCAACGGGGTCTAGAAACGTTAGTTACACGATGCCAATCGCGTGCCCTGGTTAAGCCCTTATAGCCCTTAGCACACGTGAATCGTACACAACCGAGAGCACACATTTCTCGAGTATTATTAAAAGACGAAGGAAAAAAAAACCGTTTGTATACGAGCGGCTAACGACCAACGCGCAGTAAAAACGGACTTGTGCATATGAATATCATATTGTAATATTATCCGTCCGTAGGCGTGGGATTGGCTTTTGTACACCAGTGTAAATCCGTTAAATTCATATATAATAATATATCGGACAATGTAAAAAGGACACACGCACGAGAATATATTTATACGTTATAATATTGGAATATTTTAAACTCTCTTCGAGTCCGTCTCGTAAGCGACAATATATAATATTTTTTATTGTAAATTTATGTGAGAAATTTTTTTTATTTTTGCTTTCTATTAATATACTCGAAAATTATAATTTTATTAACGCGAAAAATCCGTGTAACTTCCAGTTATTCGACGATGTAGCCAAATGTTTTCGTTATAATCAATATAATATACGACGATAGAAGACAAGAAAGACAGAAGCAAACTGGAAGCAACAGAGATGTGGGTGTGGAGGAAAATGACAAAGACAAGAAAAACAATGAGCAAGTGTTAGAAGAAGTACGAGAAAAAAGACAGCCGATGAAAGTGATTGAATTGAGAAAAATAAAGTCAGTTGGACGTATCATCCGACACAAAGATTTTATAAACAACACGAAGGAAAAGTTGAAAATTTGAAGGAAAAGTAACTGGGAAGAAATCAAGCGGTCGCCCAAAGAAACAATATTTTGAACACATCCAAGAACTCGTGAACTGTGCGTCTTTTATTTCACCGAAGAGTGTGGCGTCAAACTTCAATGACAAGGCATTGCCTTTAATAATTGATGATGATGATGATAAGATGACAAGTGTTTTGTTTAAAAAAAATGCATGAAAACACGACACAAAGCGTTATAAATTTTTAAACGACTCTGTTCAGGGCTTCGCGGGTTTAAATCGTATTATTAAAGGCCCGGAAGCAATAATTACAACAGACTTAGAAAATTCGTTGAAACAAAACGTGTATTATTTAACATTTCGTTTAGAATCTCTGGCGCTTCGATCGTATCTGTGCTATACGGCCTATAGAATATATTTTTTTCTCATGAGCCGCGTATCATATCTCGAGAAACGCGAATAATTTTTTTTTTGATTTTGAAACCAGCCTCGATATAATATAAGCGTTTAAAAATCTTCGAAGAAAACGCTGTGGTAGATATTGAAAATTTACCCTCTAGGAAACGACTTATGGGAAGTTTGAGTACTTATTATTATTACAATGTTTTGTAGCGTTTAAAGGGGCGGGCATTTCAAAACGATCTATAAACCGCCTTTAAACGATTTATTTTAGAAAACGTTAAAAAGTGAAATTCGTTAAACATTTTGGCGGATGATCTCTCTGTGTCCTATAGGTTCGTGAAAATAATTATTATTTTTTGAATCCGTTAGTCGATGTTTTTATCTATACATGGTCTGACACACGCGCGATCGATCAGCATCGAGATTTGAGACCGTCGCCTTTTCCAAAATGGTCAGTGATTTTGTAATCCGTTCGGTTAGTATAAAAAACACAGCAGTCCGCAGCTTATATCATAATAATATATGCGTTGTGCGTGCGCATATAATTGCTCATTAGTAACAAGCGCACTTTTTTTCGTATATAATTTCGATTAAATGCGCCTAATCAGGGAAGTATACTCGATCTTATCGAGAAACGAACACAATAATTGTTCCGTCATTACACGAGACAATTCATCATTATAATATTGTAAAATGTATTGACTATGTTAATTGCCGTTTCGACTACACTTTATA
Source organism: Slavum lentiscoides (assembly GCA_032441835.1). NCBI lineage: Eukaryota > Metazoa > Arthropoda > Insecta > Hemiptera > Aphididae > Slavum > Slavum lentiscoides. Next base: position 41,586 of record JAIVES010000037.1, read on the forward strand.
TGACGTAATAATTGCTGGCGTTATGTAATAATATTATCGTATGAAATTTAATCGTGGGCGTCAATCCCCCCTCACTGTCAGATAATGAAATTCATTTCGGTTTCGATGTCGACAGAAATAAAATGTGAAGTATATAGAAACTATTCGGTCAAAGTTTTTTTTTGTAAAGTTTGGTTTTTTTAAAAAGTTTTAGATCATAAACGCATATATTATTTTGATATTTTCCGAGCTCTGATAATAATCGACTCGCTTTTCCCACAGAATCCTCTCGTGTCGTTAATAACAAATAAATAAACACAATTAACCACAATTTAACGAGGGGGCATGATCGCAGACACATGGTCGAGCACACAACACACATTATTATTATTATTATTATTATTATTATTATTATTATTATTATTATTATTATAATACAGAGGCGACTTGAACAAAACGGGGGAGGGAAAAAAAAACTTTATTTTTATCTGACGATTATTGACTGCAGCAGCCGGGCGTAGACCGGATTCCATGACACGGTGGTAGCGCGTTGACCTGCGGTCGGACTACGCTATGCGGTCAAATCGGACGCGCCGGTGACCGTATGTTTGTGTTCTGCAGGAAGTTTCAAAATCCCGTACGTAACCAAACATTTTTGTATACACCAGAGATGAAACAATGATTTTTTTCCCCCTAGTTGTTGTTGTTGTTTCCATTGGACGCGCAGTGAGGCGTACTTTTAATTTATCTCCGAGAGGGTTTACAGAAAAAAAAAGAACGTAAAAATTTCGTCTCCACTATACATATATAAACGATTTTAGCGTTTTTCGAATTAAGATATGTATAAATATACATATATTTTTTAATAATAAATTAAATAAAACGCGCACCTATATTATGTAATAGTAATAAATTACTCGTCGAGTTAAAACACTCGCGCGGGGTTATATTTATTAGAACGTTTTAGAAAACGGAAAAAGTGTATAATGACAGATTTTTTTTTATTTGGCGAATCCGATGAGAACTTTTCGGGTTTTTACTTCCGCCGATTGTGACCATGACTAAATCACGAGGATCGATATTTCGACACGAGAAGAAATATAGAAAAAAAATCTTTTGAAGTAAATTTATATTCATTTAAATAATACAATTAATAGATAAAAAAAAAATTACACAATTATTTATCCTATTATAACCGTATATTATTTCAGAACCATTCCGTCGAGTGCGTCCTCGAGACGTATCCGCCGAGGCACATTTACACGTGAACTGTCAGCATCCGTTTAATCGATTCTTAGGGTAATAAATCCGTATATCGTCTTCGGTTATAATATATAATATGGTCTCGAATTCGATTTTAATAAAACGTATTACTATATATATTTTTTTTCTTTTTTCAAAAATAATAATAATAGAATAATAGTGTAAAAACACACAATATAAGAAGAGTGTAATTTAATTTAACCCAATATTATATAAGAAAGAAAATACACAGTATTATATTAACCGTAAACGTTTCACGCTGTGAATATGTTTTTGGAATTGAAACGACATTACTATGGTACTGAATGTTTACAAACAATAGTAACAGCAGCAAATGATGAAAATCACGCGTACAAACTACCGAACTATCGCGGATTCTGCAGTGTAGCTTATACATAATGTAAAACCAATACGCTTATATTATGTACGTCGAAATATAGC
>JAIVES010000019.1:0-40715 GCA_032441835.1 Slavum lentiscoides
ATACGGTTAGGTTAGGTCACTGAAGAAAGGTCTATCCATATTCAGATTTTAAGTAAAATTGGATGAAGTACTCAATAAATTAGCTAAAAAAAAAAAAAAAAAAAAAAAAACGAAGAAAATTAGAAATTTTATTATAAAATATGTCATTTTTATTAAAGAAAATAATAAAAATACGAGTATCGCAATTACTCTATTAATTTCGATTGATTAACGTTTAAAGGGTCGTTAGTCGTTACAGTTATTATGGATTATCCAATAATGCTAAATTGTCTATCCCCTCCCATATAACATTCGTAATTACGCCACTGCGAACGACACGCGGCCTATAAGGCTCGAGAGTCGAGACACCCGTTGTACCGCACGACGGCGGCGGCTCGTCGTTGATGCGCACGGAGCGGAGAGTGCGAGACGGTCGCGAAATTTCTATCGCGACCGCCGCGTCGTTCATTATCGCTATCTACTTTGATAAGTAAGAATATTGTGGATTTCCGCCAGTATCGAACAACGTAACTATATTAGACATTTACTGAATTATATTTATACGTATAATATTATGTCCTGTAGTATTTTATACACTTTTTTTTAAACAAATATTTTAATAAACGCGAACGAAACTATTGAAAGTTATGTATAAACAATTTTTTGTACATTACTTACAAGAACATTGTTCGGAACGATTTTTTTTGTACACTCGATGTAGAGAATGTATCCATTGTCTTTTAATCTCGTTGGATTTCTAAGAAACCTAACACATTAGGATGTTAGATTTGAATTTTATAATGTAACTAAGTAAATTATTCCATAGTGTAGTGTTTGAATGAAAAAATTTGATAATATTTATGTATATTAATAGTTTTCACAAAAAATGGGTCTAACTATCACTTCTTTTATGAAAGACAAGCAGTATCATTATGGAGTAAATAAATTGTTACCAGTAATGTCACGTCTCTTTGGTATACTCTTAAATATAGTCAACAAGAAATGTATGTTCATTTTTCTAAAAAAATTAAAATATTCATAAAACAAGTCAATAAAATTAACTTGCAAGTTGCAGCTGTGATTAATTATATGCGAATAAAGTATAAACTTTGTTCATGTAAATAACGAGTTATTAAATTATCATAATTATATATTATTATATATATATTATTATTATTATTATTATTATTATTATTATTATTATTATATTATTATTATTAAATAGTATGAATAGGTGAATTATGTATATCTCATAACAAATATGCAATACACATTATAAATAAATAGAAAAATTTTAGAAATAGCAGTAGCTCATAAAGTGTATCTGCCTTTGGTTAAATATTTATGTGGAAATTCATATCGAATATTTAAACTCATAATTAGAAAAGTATATTATCAATAAAATTCTTTTCAATTCTTAGATTATAAATTCATCACTTTAAAATGTAAAATAAAAACAAACAAAAATTGGTTATCTACTGTTTTAATAATTATATATATTCTGTTTCGTCTTTTTTCAATATCATTTGTAAGAAATATTATTCTATATGGAATCAGTGGCGTCATTTGGTGGGGGGCAGGGTGGGCATTTGCCCCCCTTGTTAATTGTGGGCCGATATGATTTGTGCCGAGATGATGTTGAACAATAGTTATTCTAACCAAATCTGTAGTAATGACTTTTGAGTTATGAGTAATAATAACAAATCGCGTGGCAAACAGTGGATTAAAATTAAATTAAATTAAAGTATGCAGGTCATATAACCACGATTAAAGGCGATTAATTCGTGGTTACAGCTTACCACGGTTTTGGATTTTTTTCGATGAACACGGTTATCGTTACTTAAAGGCAGTGCGTAAATTATAAAGAATATACGATGTACGTTTGACGGTTGACGACGTACCTGTAAATCTGTATGACTGTATCGCGTACGGCATAAACGAATTTGTTTAGCCGTTCTTTAACGTTTCGAACGTATGTTTTATGTATACATAATTTGTGAGTGGCAAGCGTAAAAAAATAAAAATGAAAAAAGCTTAAGTAAAATTGGATGAAGTACTCAATAAATTAGCTAAAAAAAAAAAAAAAAAACGAAGAAAATTAGAAATTTTATTATAAAATATGTCATTTTATTAAAGAAAATAATAAAATACGAGTATCGCAATTACTCTATTAATTTCGATTGATTAACGTTTAAAGGGTCGTTAGTCGTTACAGTTATTATGGATTATCCAATAATGCTAAATTGTCTATCCCCTCCCATATAACATTCGTAATTACGCCACTGCGAACGACACGCGGCCTATAGACACCGTGCAAACCTACTCTAGCGCTATGGGTGGACTACGCGCGCAGTTTTTGTGTGAGTATATTACATATTATGATGCTACGTAATAATTTATAATGGGTACTATAATAACACAGAACGTTAGTTCATAAGTATTCAAAACTTGAAAATATTGAATTCAACTCGCCATACTAATAAACATATTATAAATTCAGCTGATAGCTGATATATTGATAAAAGCAACACATTTGATAAAATATAAAAAAAAATTAACTGCAATAAAGAAAGTTCATCTTAGTTTGTAATTTACTAATTTTCCTATTATTTTAATTATAATGAGCAATAAAATTTGTTGTGTTGTTAATTGTAGTAACACCTACAAAATACAACAAATGTAAAATTTTATAATTTTCAAACAAACCGCACGAATGTGAACTAAAAACCGATGGATTCATGCAGTTAAGCGATTATAAGTATACAAATAATTAGTTATCTATTTAGATATTTTAGTTAAACATGTTATTACCTTATATACGTATTTTATAAATTTGACTAGGAAAAATGGTGATCTGTAGTACCCTAAACCTCATTCTCTAATATGCTGTGAACATTTTGTTGGAAACCTACGTTCTAAAGACCTAAGTAGCCCATCATATGTACCATCACTGTTTCCTGTCACCTACAAAAGAAAAATTGTTAATGTTCAACAGCAGACTGATAGATACAAACGTCAAAAAAAGCGTCAAGAAGAACAAAAAGTAACTAATACTGAACTTCAAAATTGATATCACAGAAACACTTAATTGTGAAAATCCTAAGTTAGTTTCACATGTTGAAATTCAAGTCACGTTTGACACTAATGATAATAATTTATTTAGATTTGAATGTGAATTTAATAAATTGAATAATAATGTTGGCACTAGACAAATATACCATTTTCTCAAAATATTTAAAAAAAAAAATACTGATGTAGCTTGTGGCCCTTATACATCTAGCTTAACCATAAACTCTTTTCAAGGTTTTCATTCAATAACTCTTGAGTCACAGTTAAAAGACCTGACTAGTACTAAATTTGAAGTATATAAATTATTACTTACATTTATACCAGATTCTTGTTATAGTTCAGTAAGTAAAGAAAATAGGTTAATGATTTTTCTCATAAAAGTTAAACTGGGTATATCATATTCGGCTATTAGTGTATTATTCAATGTCAATCGTTCAACTATTTCACGGATATTTCATACTATTCTAAACTATAAGGCTCGAGAGTCGAGACACCCGTTGTACCGCACGACGGCGGCGGCTCGTCGTTGATGCGCACGGAGCGGAGAGTGCGAGACGGTCGCGAAATTTCTATCGCGACCGCCGCGTCGTTCATTATCGCTATCTACTTTGATAAGTAAGAATATTGTGGATTTCCGCCAGTATCGAACAACGTAACTATATTAGACATTTACTGAATTATATTTATACGTATAATATTATGTCCTGTAGTATTTTATACACTTTTTTTTAAACAAATATTTTAATAAACGCGAACGAAACTATTGAAAGTTATGTATAAACAATTTTTTGTACATTACTTACAAGAACATTGTTCGAACGATTTTTTGTACACTCGATGTAGAGAATGTATCCATTGTCTTTTAATCTCGTTGATTTCTAAGAAACCTAACACATTAGGATGTTAGATTTGAATTTTATAATGTAACTAAGTAAATTATTCCATAGTGTAGTGTTTGAATGAAAAAATTTGATAATATTTATGTATATTAATAGTTTTCACAAAAAATGGGTCTAACTATCACTTCTTTTATGAAAGACAAGCAGTATCATTATGGAGTAAATAAATTGTTACCAGTAATGTCACGTCTCTTTGGTATACTCTTAAATATAGTCAACAAGAAATGTATGTTCATTTTTCTAAAAAAATTAAAATATTCATAAAACAAGTCAATAAAATTAACTTGCAAGTTGCAGCTGTGATTAATTATATGCGAATAAAGTATAAACTTTGTTCATGTAAATAACGAGTTATTAAATTATCATAATTATAATTATAATATTATTATTATTATTATTATTATTATTATTATTATTATTATTAATTATTTAAATAGTATGAATAGGTGAATCATGTATATCTCATAACAAATATGCAATACACATTATAAATAAATAGAAAAATTTTAGAAATAGCAGTAGCTCATAAAGTGTATCTGCCTTTGGTTAAATATTTATGTGGAAATTCATATCGGAATATTTAAACTCATAATTAGAAAAGTATATTATCAATAAAATTCTTTTCAATTCTTAGATTATAAATTCATCACTTTAAAATGTAAAATAAAAACAAACAAAAATTGGTTATCTACTGTTTTAATAATTATATATATTCTGTTTCGTCTTTTTTCAATATCATTTGTAAGAAATATTATTCTATATGGAATCAGTGGCGTCATTTGGTGGGGGCAGGGTGGGCATTTGCCCCCCTTGTTAATTGTGGGCCGATATGATTTGTGCCGAGATGATGTTGAACAATAGTTATTCTAACCAAATCTGTAGTAATGACTTTTGAGTTATGAGTAATAATAACAAATCGCGTGGCAAACAGTGGATTAAAATTAAATTAAATTAAAGTATGCAGGTCATATAACCACGATTAAAGGCGATTAATTCGTGGTTACAGCTTACCACGGTTTTGGATTTTTTTCGATGAACACGGTTATCGTTACTTAAAGGCAGTGCGTAAATTATAAAGAATATACGATGTACGTTTGACGGTTGACGACGTACCTGTAAATCTGTATGACTGTATCGCGTACGGCATAAACGAATTTGTTTAGCCGTTCTTTAACGTTTCGAACGTATGTTTTATGTATACATAATTTGTGAGTGGCAAGCGTAAAAAAATAAAAATGAAAAAAGCTAAAGGTCGTGTGACCAAGACGGCGAGAAAGAGAGGAAAATAACTGAACAAGATGCTCAGAACATGTCACAAAACGTAATTTCTAACATGTTTAATGTCACGACAAGGGAAACTTCAAAATTTGAATCTCATAAGTACTATATAGTCATTTATAATACATTTATTATAGTTGACAAAGTAATGATTTTCTCCCCCCCCCCCAAAAAAAAAAAAATAAAAATATCGGGCGATTCGCGCGTGCCCATGATAACGAAAATATCAAAATTATGTAAAACGGAAATCGTATTGAGCTAAATGTAAGTGGAAAATAGTTAAATGGGCCGGTTAAATATTTTGCCTCCCCCTTTCGAAAACTGAAATGACGCCACTGATTTCCACCCGAGCAGCCAGAGCAACGCCCCGGGACAAGCTGGGCCTCGAACTATATTTTGGGGCCCCATATTTCTATTAATACACAAAGTACGTTTGTAATATAATAATGCGGAGAAAAAAATATTTGTTAAAAACAAAAAAAAGTATATATTGCACGCGGAAGTCGAATCAGTATAATATATAATTAGATATTTAGATGATATATACGCCCTATACTTAGGTATATGTTATGAGTTATGACGATTGTATAAATTGTAGCGGAGTAGTCAGTAAAGGTTTAAATTCGTGGCGAAAGTAAAGATACGTTGTTATTTTTTATTATCTTACTATAGGACATTTATTTATAAACGGCGTGTATACTACTGATTTTTGAGTACAGCCTAAAATGCACTGTAAAAAAATAAAAACCATAGGGCATATGTAAAATTGCCTACTGAAAATTACAAAAACATTATAGAGAAAACATTAATATTTTATAATTAGTTATTATTGTTTTTTTTTATTATCCTGCGGTTATAAATAAATCGTTCATGTATTTACTGAAATATAATGAAATATTTAGGAAGGGCTTTATTATTATTCTTTGTCCTTTCTCGGCCCAACGCCATGTCTGCAGTTCGAGTACTGTCTACGTTATATAACGCGATATAGACACGCGCTCGTATATTACTGAACTGCCATTCGGGATGCTGCAGTCTGACCGTTAGCTCGGAGAACACTTGTTGCCGGTCGACGGGAATCTGTTCTTCTTGATCACGTACTGCCAAACGGACGTAAGTTCCAGGTGGCAATGGTTGGATTTGAATCTGAATTTTTCCAAAATGGAAACCGGATCTAGAGTGAGCCGAATGTCCGGACGTAATAGCGTGGCGGTTTGCATGACGCGTGCGGCAAAGACCCGACGGGGCCGGGAGTGTCGGAGTCTAACTATGCTGTCTATAGTGCCTCTGCGCAGAGCGGGACTAAGTACATGAGCTACTTGTACTACCGTTTTCGCCGTTGTTCCGTCGGCGGAGAACGCCTGCGCTTGTTTTGTATCTTGGGACGTTCACCTAGCAACAGTCGCGCCGAATAAATCATAAGCACAACTGCAGTATGCGCACACGTGTTCATATAACACTTGACGGGTTCTTGACCCCGTACACGGAGGTATAGGCGTAGATACTTGATGATGTATAAGGCGTACTATAGAGTGGTCAAGAGAGAACATTTTTTTTTTTTGAAAGTGTGGCATTTTCTAATTTTTGGGTAAGTACCACTGTTTCCGTAAATTTTCTTATTTCAAATACCTGAAGTTTCGTTTGGTATGGTTTGTTTTTATTTTCGAGTGTTTTGAGGGCGTCAGTAACTATGGAAATATTGCCCATGAAAAGTTTCCGGACAGGCTCATCTCGTTGCGTGGGGACCAGTGGTGGCCATCGTGGTCTTGCGAGCTAACCCCGTGCGACTTTTTTTTATGGGGTTACGCTAAGTCAAAAGTTTATGAGAATAAACCCCGCGATTTCACCCAACTCATACAAGAAATCAGGAGAATGCTGAAAAGAACTGGACGGCGAAATGTATGAGCGCGTTATCGCAAATTCTGTGAACAGAACAATTGCCTGTACGGCTAGTAGTGGGGATGGGCCATATATGCTCGATATTGTTTTCCGTACGTAAACGTCAGGATCTCCTGAACACAGCAATATGTGATTTTTTAAAATTCTGATTAAAAATTCAAAAGTTGTTATTGCATATTTTAAAAAAACGTTCTTTCTTGGACACCCTTTACTTACTGGACATAATTCTCGTCTCCCCTGCGATGAGAAGGGGTAAAACATATTTAGGTAAAATACTTTTTAAAAGTATTTGGAATACATTTTCCGAATACTTCGAGACAATAGTATTTCTTAAGTATTTTGAATACTTCACAAAAAGTATTCCAAATACTTTTAGTATACTTTTTTTTTACCTGTTTTCAGTATACGAATATCCAATATAGTAATTGTTTGCGCCTAATATCGCAAAATTATACGCATACACATACACGCACACTCGCGTACATAAGATTAAAATTATCATTATATTATTATTTATCTGTTTGGAAATTATTTAAATTTAAATCGTGATATTGTAGCGGCCAACGCCCTCGTTGTTATTATAGTCGTTGTTGTTGTCGTCGTCTCGTCCAGGTAAAACGCCGCGTCGTATACGCGAAATAAAATTATTGTTTTCGAAGTAATTTGTCGATTTTTTTGTACGCATCATCGCACCGTTTTTTGTAAAGTCTACTCCTTCTCAATTTTTGTTTACTCGAATAGTACTCGTTAATGTATATTGTATATTAATCGGTTCTAATAATCGATTATTATTTTATAATTTTATATTGTTTTGTCGCTTGCGACCGCATCAAATGTCAATACGCGTTTTATATAAATCGTTTTGTGTGGCCCGAATGGCCAAAATCAGTGTTTAGCGTTTAGGTTCGAATAACCGCGCTATTATACCCATTATTTTCCGACTCGAATGGTCGTGTTTAAATTATATAATATTTGTGTCGTCGTCTCGAATAGACGTACTATTTTATTTGTCAGTTCTAATAACTGTAATTAATTATATTTGTAAGGCTCTAATAGCCTACGCTGTACTATTACGATTTTGATAATCGAATTTTGTAATTTTTATTCTTATTTATTTAGTATTATTATACGTGTGTGAATTCTTCACTGTTATTAAAATACAGGTAGCAAGCTGGCCAGTCAACGCTCCACAAAATTGTAAGTTTTATTTTTGTTTATATATTATCATAATAATTATTGTTATTAGATTCATATTTTTTATTATTTATACTGTTATTATTGTTGGATCAAACGAGTCATAATTTTTATTATTGTTGAGCCAAAAGGGCTAATTTTTATATTATATTATTTGTATACGAGATTTGATTCAAATTGTTAATAATTTATATACAGGTACTGTTTAATTACTCGTATTTTGTATTTATTTATATTTGTGAATTATTTATTTATTTAATTGTTTAATATAATTATTGGACCAAAAGGGTCATTTAATCATTTGGTAATTCGTTTATTAATTCGTTTAAGTAGTTTTAATTTATTTTTTGGGCCAAAGGAGCCGCAACTCGTTTATTGTAAATTCGACACGCATTATATTTTTGGTGGTGTCCGGGCGCGCGTAATAACGCTTTACGCTCCCGGCCCGTACAGTAATTATATTAATATTTAATCGAATACAAACCGTCACAAATATGTATTTAGGGTGTTAAATTAATTAATTAATTAATTAATTTTAATCCTGCGTTTATATATTAACATAATAACTGAAAAGTATTATTTTCATATTTTTTTTTTCGATATATTTTTTACATTTAAGTAATAAATTATTATTTTTATGTAGGTCATACGTTTAAATGACTTATCATTGGTCATGTCAAAATATGATTGGTCTTTAAAAATTATTCGGAATACCGTATACAAAATACTTTTAAAAAGTATTTAAAATACTCTATTCAGAATACTTTCAAAAAAGTATTCGGAATACTTAAAAAAAGTATTCGGATTGTAGTATTCCGAATACTACTCAAGTGTGGGTTACGGAAACTTTCTTTGTACATGCACCTCCACGACGGCTTACCTCCACCCTCCCCCGAGTGTCTGCGCACTAGCTGTACGACTCGTCGCGGACGTATTACATTACAAACGTTCACGACAATCGCACAGTGTGAAAACGCCGGCGGGTCATATCATATACGAGGTGGATTTTTTTTTTTTTTTAGTGTCACAGTCCACGTCCCACGTATCTGAGAAAATGCACTGAATCGTTTCTGGTTATTTATTTTTTTTTTTGTACATTTCGCAGTCTATATTTTTTTACAATTTTTAATAAACTCAAGTCGTGTAATTCGGGACAGAGTGTAGATGATTTGTGCTCGAACGACCAATAATTACGTTCGTTTCGGATCGGAGTAGATCGTATGGCGTCGGACGCGCATATATACCGTTGCGTGGATTGTTAACCACGCCCACCGTGCGCGAACGCGAGTCGTGTAATTTGGGACAGAGTATAGAGTTTGTTTTGTAAATTATATATATTTAGGGTCGCTCTTAGGGGAGGGGGGCTAACGGAGCCCATGCCCCGGGCCTCGCTTTATAAAGGGGCCTCGCGCTCAAAAAATAACAACAAGTTACATAAACATGAAAAATATTTTTTTATTCATTTGATTGTAGTTAATATAACATATATAATAAATACACTTTATAATAAAGTCTTTATTTATGTAGACATTTATCGGTGTCTTGATAAATGTTTTGTATTATCTGATTATTAATCAACAACCATAATAATTGTCGGTCAGTACATAGTTACAGCAGTTGGCTTAAAAGTTTATTCCAGAATTCGGAAAACTGAGAAAGACTGAATTAAATGAATTATATAATTTTTTTTTTTTTTATATCGTAATATTAAACGATAATGATTTTTTTTTAAATAAATTTTGAACCATGCAATGTTTTAAAATATAAATATAGGAATTTATTTGATTCAATTATTTGTTACAAAGCTGAAAAAAAAATGTAATTATAATTTTAGGTTATAGGTTAAGGTAGAAAGGCCTTACAATAATATACTGCCCCGGGCCTCGCAAATCTTGAGAGCGGCCCTGTATACATTCATTTTAAATGTATGAAAATTAAAGGTTTTAGAAATTAAACATGTTGTTAGTACAGCTACTACCTATGTATTTCAAGTGAAAGGAGAACATTATTTTTAATCGTGTCTCCCCCCCCCCTCGCGCAAAAATATCTTAAATTCGCCACTGGTGCTAAGCGTTTCCTTGAAATTTGATTTTCTTCGACTGTGTCCTACTTGTTACTATAAAACAGAACAAATCACGGATTTCAAATTTTTTTTTTAAATTTATTGAATTCGAATTCCGAATATTATCATTATAAATAGCGATGATTAAAAATTACCGTTTTTTTTTTTTTTTTTTACATAAAATATATTACGATTTGCGATACCTGCGACTTTGATCATCTTATTTTTCATTGTCCTGCTATGATTAATGAAAGGGAGGCTTTACGGGCTATCTGCGCATCCCTTCATTTCGATATGACACTTCCTAATTTACTATTATCTAATAATCCACTCATCATTAAAGCAGTAATAAATTTTATTTTGTGTACCGGCCTTCAAATTTAACTTTGAATTTTGTATATATATTTAGAATAATATATGTGTTAACGTATGCATGTGTTCTATATTTCTATTACATTATTTTCTTTTCTGTTTTTTTTTTTTTTTTCTTTTCTGTCTCTTAAAATGTAGTTGTGTCTCCATGTTAGCATTTTATTTTAGTTTTTACACGTGTTTATTGTGACATATTTATATTTTATAATAATTGTTGAAATGTATGACTTATAGTCAAAATTTCTTTAAATAAAAAAAAAAAAAAATATTACGATTTTTTCCCTGTAGTATGAAATACGCACATAATAAATTTGAAAATAAACTCAAAACGATACACCAGCTAGTCGTTTAAATTGTTCGCCTTCCACACGTTTGATTGACGTCGTATTTTAAATGCGTTTGAATGGATCGGAGTGGCTGCTAAGAAAAATCAATATTTATTCCCTGTAATCATCATATATAAAATGTGTTCGCGGTGGATCTTAGCGACCAGCGTGTGACGTAAACGTTGTTCTCATTAGGTTGCTTGCTACCGACGAATCACAAGGTCAAACATTTTCGTGATATATTATAAGCAATTTTCTAAACGTGTTTGGAAAGTGCCAAAAAGATAGCGAGATGGCAAAATCCGAGACGAGAAGGTTGTCCGTCCGAGGGCATGCTGCAATATCGTTCGTATTGGGCTCTCTTAAACGGTGTGGCCTCTGTCACAAGAGGATCTCGTTTAAGAGAGTAGTAAAATACACGGGTACAATACAATTAAAAAGCGATTAAATATTTTTCGTAAATATACTTTTTTCATTTTTTTATCTTAAGACCTTCAGAAATTGATTATTACCAATTTTAAATCTGTATTTTTTCAAGTACTTTTTTAAGGATTTATGAAAAAAAATTAGAAATATGGAAAAGTCATTCTATTAGTAAAATTCGCGACGAATTCAAATCTGTTTTCAGAATCTTTATCGCATCACTAGGTCGATCGGTACGTTGGACGTACGAAACGTTTGTTTTACTATGATTCGTGTGTGCAAGATAACGAGAGAAAACACTCGCTTCCGATCTCCTTAACGGTATCGTCGAAATTCCGTATTCAGAATACTTAGGAGATGACGATGCTGCAGCCGAGATCGATGGTCGCTGCGTGAAACGAAATGATGCGGTCCTCCCCTCGGTCTCCTCGTGTGGTGAAGTAGCCGTGGCCGTTCCTCGCTGCGCCGAGTAAAATGACGCTATCGAGTGAAAACATCTGTTCGTAAAGAACACAGAACAATATTGTATGTATCACGATTTGCATACCTTTTTATTGCCGTTTGCGCAGATAATTTGGAGATGTTTATGGACTGGGACCCGGCGACGTTCAAGAGAAAAAATAATAACGAAGCCGATATGCGGATTTATGCGTTAACGATTCACACGACGAACTATCCGTTGGAGATATTTATACGGTAATAATAACATTATTTTATTTTATTTGAATTTTTGAAACTAACGATTTCACCCTTGATTTTTGTACTGTTTTTGTTGTATTTGTCAACAACGTTTTTTGTCTTTTTTATATATACTTTATACATTCATTAACATTATTCAATTTTTTATATTTTTACAACTGATACACTGACAATATTGTTTTAAATTTTTCATTTTGTTATGCTTGTTTTATTTTTGTTTTTGTTGAAAACAGATAGTAACAATAAATTAAAAGGCAAAAATAAGGAGAAAAAAGGAAAATGGGATTAGTTGAAAATCTTCCTGAAGCGCATCGTGGAATGTATGTCGTTTGCGCAAATAATCGGCCAAGATATCTCCGAGAGGAACCACTATGGTCTTCAACAGATGAGGTAGAGCGCCGATGTAACCGGGTCTGTAAAAAAAAATTTAATATCGTGATACGAGATCTCGGAACGAATTAAGTGAAAAATGACAGTTAGTAAGGTATTAATAGTGAAATGTTTAAATGAACACGGTTGAAATATGTACAGTAAAAGGCTGAAAAAATATGTACGATTAATAGTGATTATTACGAAGATGAACTTTGTAAAAAATTATTTTAAATCATTTTAATGACTTAGAGATAATGCCATATCAGAATTTGTCGTCCCGCGGTCTGTCTGACGAACAATATCACGTTACGCAGTCCTTAAATTGTGGAATTCCGGTTGAATTTAGTAGAGTTTAAACACTTTTTACCTAATACGAAGAGAAAATACGTTGAAACATACAGTAACATCATTTCCAGACGATGTTTTACAGAAAAGGCTATGATGAGATCCACTCGGAAACATTCAATTCTTCAAAATTCAAATTTGGTAAATATTTTTTTAATCTCTAAATTTAACCCAAAACCTTACAATTTAAGAACCGCGTAAAGTGTTTAAACTTTGAAGTTCATACTTGCACAAGTATAAACTTAATTAAAATTAAAAAAAGAAAGATTTTTCACATTAGATAAAAATTGTACGTTGAACACATTTTAATTGTTTGTTAATCAATACAGGAATTCTTACTTAATAATACATTGCTAAAACTAATTGGATTAAAATATGTTTAACTACTTTACTGCTGAATCGATTTATTCTTATTGTTTCTGTTGTGCTGAACAATTTTTTTGGTTTCGGTTAGTTATATTTTAGATTATTATTAATAGACTAAAGGCAAATAAATGTTATAATAATAAAATTGAAAAAAATATTGGACCAATATTTCAGGATGACAGTTCAAAAAATGTACGCTGTAAAAAGTCATACGTTTTTCTTAAATCCGGTATTATTATCTTACATTTTTTTCTCAACAAGATGCAAATAATATTTTTAATTCCATTAGCTTGGCACTTCAATTCCAAAACAGATTTATACTGGTCCCAACATTTTTTAATATATTCAAACTTACCCAAGATAACTTTTTGTCGACTGTTCACTATAATATTTTATCTATAGATCAATAGTCTTTACATTTCGTGTATTTGTTTCTATTTCTTAATTTGTAATAAAACAACAACGACTCGATTAACATTCGAACGACAATGAATAAAATTGGCCTTTTCAAAATCCGAATAATATCTTGAAGCCAGTTTTTTTTTTTTTACACAACAGCGTAACACGGAGATTCTTTTATTTTCAAAATACTAAATACAAAAATAAATATTTATTGAAGCGAAGTCGAAACTTTTTTTCTTTCGAAAAGCGAAAATTATCCGTTCTGTTCTTCTCAGCAACTACTACACCGCGGTTGTCATACAAGTTTTCACATAATTTTCTGTAATTTTGATCGGGACGAAATCCTAATTTCAAATTATCAAATAATGTGTTGGCTTACACCGGAAATGTTGTCGTCAAAAGTGTTATATACGCGTAACATTGTTAACGGCGGTTATCAAGCTACCGTGGAGACCATAATGTAAACACAATCGACAAACACTTTGCGTTCTTGTAAAAGATATGCAACTCTATAAACAATTCCATTTGTCATCTGACTATTATGCTATTAGCATTCACAAGCCTCAAGGGCTAGCTCTGGAAAAATATGTGACTGACTCAGACACTATCTGACTTTGTAGCCGGGATTTCATACACTCTGTTCAACCCTATAGCTTTTCTGTTCGCCGACTACTCGGCATAAAGTGTAATAAAGTAGTGATCCGCAGGGTGTTGTGGATGCCGCTTAAGTAAATTACTTAGATAAAGATTTTAGAGTTTTGTTATTACTATTAATTCGAAAGCAATGATATGATGAAAAATTTGAATTTTTGTATTACACACCGGAGCTTCGGTGTGTAATATTATTTATCGTTATTAATATAAAATCTGAAATGGATATTAAAAAAAAAAAAAAATTGCGACTGTTTTCAAGATTTTTTTTGAATATACAGAGTTGAAGTAACGTGAGTTACACATTGTTTTAAATTTTTAAACATTAAAACCAAAAATTGCCTCTTTTAATGAATTAAATACGTCAACATCTATAATTGCAATAAGTAGCACAAAATTTAAAGACATTTTTTGGAATTTTTGTTCTTTTCATTAACACAGTATAAAGTTATTTATTTGGTGAATATTTCAATTTTCTATGATTTTTAGATTTAAAATTACGAAGAAATAACGGTAATCGATTTTGACGAAATCTCCGTTTTTACCCCGTTTTTGTATGTAATGTTTCGGTAGTTTTGTTCTGACGCTTGAAAAAAGTATTGAGAAATTCGAAAAATAACATCTCTCTAAAATACTGGATCAAATGAATTCGCTACCGAAAATCTTGTATGAATATAAAGATCGGTGCACTCCTACTGATATAATTTTTGGTTATAGTCATAAAAAATACTAAGAACATATCGTTGTATAACTAATACATTCCTCATTCCGCTCAGAATCGAAAAAAATACTTGAGCAAAACCCCGAAGAACTGCAACGTTTAGAACAATATTATGATTTATAGGTTGTAACGTGTACAGTGTATTTTGACTAAACCAATTTTTTTTTTTAGTTTAAATAATGACTGCTGTGTTTCAGAAGGATCTGAGGAGTCAACACGACGATATCGCTTTACGGCTTTTATTCTTAAGATTTTAATGTAAAAACAGAATACCACTACAAGTTTGTAAAATGATTTTATTAAAAATTATGACGATTCTCTATTATATTCTACAGTGAAAAATAAGGTAATGGAATCGCGTTAAAACATTTTCAAAAAAAACTTATCCAAGCACATTGCAATTTTTTTTTTGTGCGGACGATTCGCCCAAAACGCATATCATTCTGGTATGCAACAGTACGATTTTATCATACTGAGACCGCAGACACTTCGAAGTTGAACGAGTGAAGGTACTGCGCTTGAAACAATACGAGCAGTTAGAAGGTCCACGACCGGCAGAGAAGTCGGTGACTATGATCGCGCGTACACAAGAGTGGAGGTGAAGAATTCTTTCCAGGGCGTGTTGACAATTTGTTTGACGGCTCCTAGCGACGATATTTCAATTCTCTTGACGATATGGTCGGATGAAGACTCGGCTTTTAGAAGCACACCACGACCAGAACAAGTACCACATCAGGCCCATCATCTCTGCTAAAAGCGAACGGCATTTGAAGAAAGAGAAATTCACCGACGGATTCTTTTTTTCCAAAGTAATATATGTTTACATTCATATCTTTACTAGAGGCGCTGAGCTAAGGTGACCACTGACCATACGTCCCGTTTAAAACGAGGAACTTCTAACGGGACGTTTTTTATCGCGGTTTTTTTTTTTTTGAATAAGTTCCGTTTATTTTCCATTTTTTTTTTTTTTTTACTTTTGTGTATAATATCGAAAGAAACGCAAACCAATTAATAATATTACAGAATTTTAGACGCGTGTGGTACTGACGTGCAAGAAAGTGTAAAATATTTTTATTATTTTATTATAAAACGCGCGTAATAAAATGTCAAACGAAATGCGGATAAAAAATTGAAATGCAAGGGAAAAAAGTAGTAACTACTAAAGTCCAGTGTGAAACACTTGAAACGTTAGAGAAAAAGAAATTATTTCAATAAAAAAAAAACATCGAATAAATGTATAAAAAAATAATTACTCGTGTAACGTTTTAATAATATTACGTGTTTATTGTGATTTTTGTGTAAAAAAAAAAAAAAAATTGCTGTTTTGGTTGAAAAATATAAGTCCCGTATTTTTAAATTCTTAAATACGGTCACCCTAGACCGTTAATACGAATTAATAAGTTAAAAAGTTAAAATTCACTTGACTTTTTAACTCGACGGATTTTAACTCGTTGGTTTTATTATTTAGACCGATTATAATTACAATTTGAATTTCCATTGCTGAAAGTTTATGTGTTGCGAACGATCAGTGCTACGTCGCTCACGCTTTCGTCTCTATCTTGCGTTTTTTTCCTTCTTTGAAAACGCTATTTTCACGCGAATTCCGTTTTCAACTTATTGTCGTGTAATTAAATCAATCGAATTTACCCCGTTTATATATTCTGCCACGTTCAGCGAGTGATTTGTATCGGGAAAACGTAGTTACATTTTTCAAGCCTTACAATATCACTTTACGGCCAAATTCGACCATTCAATGTTCGGGATCTAATGTAGTTTAATACATACTCTGATTTCACGAGCGTCGAATAGACTTATCATTTTGTGGTCCATAAGAACACTTTGCTGCGATTAGCCATCTCGATGAATGTATTGATATTGTGACGGAACGAATGCGGGAAACTCGGTTTTAGAACACCTTATTAATACACGAGTACCGTGCGAGAATACAAATATTATAAAATTAAGATAGTATACTTAACGAAAACATTTTTCAATACTTCCGTAACGTTTTTAAGTGTTAATATTACACTGTACGAATCTGATGAAATTTTTCTGAGTCAACGATACGTTACGAGAAAATAATGATTAACGCGTACAACATTTAAAAATATAGGTAGTCAGTGGCGCGACCAAGGGGTTAGGTTTTGGGTGTCTGGACACCCACTTTGAACCGTATTGATGGAAATTACATACGATGACCACTGAAAAAAATGTTGTTTTTTTTTAAATTTCTAACGTTTATCTGCCAGTCATTATTTATTCGTAAGGTTTATTGGAACGCATTGTTTAAAACACTGTCATAAGTTATAACAAAATGGAAATGTGTTAGTGGTATAAACGTTATAAATTGTAATGTATTTTGTACATAGTAAGTATACCGACAAATTAGGAAATTTATCATTGTAAAAATTAACACGTTATTAAAATTTGTAATATTGTAGTATGTACAATAATTTTGTAAAATGCTTTTAAATTTGACAACTACTAAAATGATATATGATTTTTGTCTAAACATATGTGATATAAGTGTTCAGTCTATTAAACGCCGGATGCCAGTAGTGTATTCAGAAATAATTACGGTGGTAGGTTTGATTGAAACGGTTTGAATAGGATAATAAAATAGTAGTCACCCGTAATTTTATAATCATTGACTTTTCAAAAAATAATCGGGGAAACTACGGTATATGCTACTGGCGGACACCCCCCTTGAAAAAATCCCGGTTGCGCCACTGTAGGGGTAGTCACATTTTAGAGGAAAATAAGTACGAAAGAAATTAAAAACGTTCACTGAGGATTTAACGAATTTGTCACCGTTTTAAAAATGTTTATATCAAAACGCGGTAATAAAGCGTTACTTTTTACTTTATTTTTGTTATTGCGCGTTCCGTAAATGCATTTAAGTTCAATGTTATATGAGAATAATAAAGTACAGATCGGTCGCCAATATATATAATACACCTGCCCACCGCATATATTAACAGCAGTCAGCAGAACATTGTGTCCCAGTCGCCTATTTAGAGCGTCGTGTAAACAATAATTTCTTAAAAATTCTTTTGGATATTTATAAAAATAAAAATAATAAAAACAGAGTAACTTGACCAAAACGATTCAAAAAAAGTGACACGATATTATTGCATTTTTGTTTGTAGCGTATGATAAGATTGGGGAAGGGAAATGAGTATAGTAAATCTGTACCCATATAATCGTCGTCGTCGTTATTAATTTTTGTATAATAGTCGAGAACATTAATGAATGTTGGCCGTAATAGTGTATTTACATAAAAACACGGTGATATGTTTATTATGTTGCTAGGTACAACACGCGCGTAGCGACCGAAATCTGAACGTTGACTTGTTAAATCGATTCGGAAACAATCGTCAGACTGCTTTGAGCGTTCGACCTGAACACATCTCTGCAGTCTAAAAATGTAACGGGACACGCAAGACTCCGAGGATCAAGACGCCGCCGCCGGACCGAGGATTATCGTAATTACTTTTGAATTGTACTTAAAATTTCCTAAATTTTCTTTTACTTTTCGAAATTTATTTTGTATAATTTTTTTATTAATACTATACGTATTTTTCGATTTTTAATTTTTTTCTTTTAAAACTATTTTTATATTTTGCTTGTTTTATTGTATTAACTTAAATATTGTACGCATTGTTCTATTTCCGTTTATCTATCTTTTTACCTGTTTAATTATTTTATTATTCGAGTTTTTTTTTTTTGTAATTATGCACATTTTTATTGATTTTTGTACACTTGTCGTTTTACCTGTTTAAATTATTTTATTAAATGATTTTAATTATTAGGTTGGCCGTAATAGTATATTTACATAAAAACACGGTGATATGTTTATTATGTTGCTAGGTACAACACGCGCGTAGCGACCGAAAACTGAACGTTGACTTGTTAAATCGATTCGGAAACAATCGTCAGACTGCTTTGAGCGTTCGACCTGAACACATCTCTGCAGTCTAAAAATGTAACGGGACACGCAAGACTCCGAGGATCAAAACGCCGCCGCCGGACCGAGGATTATCGTAATTACTTTCGAAGTGTACTTAAAATTTCCTAAATTTTCTTTTACTTTTTATTATCTTTTTCGAAATTTATTTTGTATAATTTTTTTATTAATACTATACGTATTTTTCGATTTTTAATTTTTTTCTTTTAAAACTATTTTAATTTTTAATTTAATTTTTGCTTGTTTTATTGTATAACTTAAATATTGTACGCATTGTTCTATTTCCGTATATCTATTTTTACCTGTTTAATTATTTTATTATTCAAGTTTTTTTTTTTTTGTAATTGCACATTTTTATTGATTTTGTACACTTGTCGTTTTACCTGTTTAAATTATTTTTTTAGTTAAGTTTTTTTGTAACTGTGCACATTTCTATTGATTTTGTACACTTGTCTTTTACCTGTTTAATTATTTTATTAATTATAAGGCCTGTAGCGCACTAGGCAACCTGGCTGCCGCACCCCCAGGTCGCGGAAACCAATCCGCGACTGATGACGGCTTATCGGATACGCGCATAATCTCTGGCACAATTCTGCGGCAGCTGCTTTAGAACGTGCATTATTGCACGGCAGCCATTTTAGAACGTGCACGATTGCACGGCAGCCAACGGCTGCGCGCGGCCAGAGCACGAAAAGTATTGTCTTGACAGACCTTCACTCCTTGGACTCCTTCCGTCACTTTACACCACCTCACGTCGCGTGTTCCGTCGAAGAAGGAATTCGTATGTACAGGCGAGCAGAGAACGTGTAGCAGAGATGAGAATGCTTAGATGGATGAATGGGGTGACAAGAGAAGATAGGATAAGGAATGAATATGTGCGAGGAAACATATAGGAGTGTAGCGGCGATCGTCAAAAGGACGAGAGAGAATAGACTTGGGTGGAAATGCAAGTTGAAGGAAGAAAGAGGAAGAGGAAGACCGAAGAAGAATGCGATTGAGTGTGATATGAGGACTGTTGGTGTACGCGTGGAAGATGTGGGAGATCGGGTCAAGTGAAGGTTTAGTAGGACAGAGGTAGCCGACCCAAAATAGTTGTGATAGAGGCGAGGGAGAAGAAGAAGAGTGAGCAAAGCTTACGGGAGACGTGACGTGACTTGACGGAACGTAATATACGGCACGTGTCCACACGTGCCTGGAGTATGAGAGCCACAAATGTATGTGGCCGCCGTCAGCATCCATACACACTAGTCGAAGCACAGCCGCAGACATTTTGCGTTAATCGCAAGTCTCGCTCGACTATTTAGAATGACGACTCGATAGCAGTCGATTGGATGCTCATAAATGACCGCCGTAGCCAGGCTGCCTCCTGCGCTATACGCCTAAGTTTTTTTTTTTAATGTTAACATATTCATTGATTTTTGTACACTTTTTTTTCTTTTTTACCTGTCAACTTCTTTATTTATTTAATCTTTTTTCCTTTTTTTATTAAGAAATGTGCACGTTTTTGGTTTTTTGTAATTATTTATTAGGTTTTATCTATTTTTTAACTTTTATTTATTAAGTCTTTAAAAATGTGCATTTTTTGGTTTTTTTTTTTAAATTATGCAATTACGTATTAAGTCTCATTTATTTTTAACTTTTAAATTTACATTTTAATTAATAACTTAATTAAATTTTTTAAATTTACTTATTAAGTCTTAAAAATATGCCTGTTTTTGTTTTTGAAATGATGTAAACACTTGGTTTTTCAATTTTTCCATTTCGATATTTTTTTGATTATTATTTTCGTGTTTGTATACCTGGTTTTTTTATTGTAATTACCATAAAAATCTTTTTATGGTAAAAAGTAAAAATGAAAATTTTATATTGTATAATTTCTAATAAATGATTATTGTAAATATCGAATATCGGTGGTTTATTTATTTAATCGAAAAATTGTGATGAACAAAATTTTATGGTCACACTGCAAAACGATAGTTCGCAAATAATAGTTCCACACCAAAATAACAGACGACACCTGATAATTATAAATTTCAGAAGTCGTTTATCGCTGCACCGTACAATTATTATTAAAACTATAATTTATACGGTTTTCGTCGTTCCAATAATGCTATATAGTCTGCTATACGCAACACAGCACCGCGATTTAAATACCCGTTGAAAGCAGGGGAAAATGCACGAACGTTTGACGGAGACCTTGCGAATTTCGATATTTTAATTTCATTGAAATCGACAGCCAAACAACCGTACTTCCACTAAATTACGTATTTTTTTTTATACAATATTAAAAAAAATAAAATTTACTTCCATCAGACATTTGTAGAACCTCTCGTCTTTCTGTTATACGTCTTTAAAATTTAAATCGTGGTTCTAAGTCGAGTGTAGTAGGCGTAATATTGGAACTACTCGATTGATAAATTAAATAAACGTCGACGACAATCAGAATTATGTTCGATTCAATCATTTTAGCGAGTTAAAAAGAAAAACTGCTTAAAAACTCGCTCAGTCTCGTCGTAATACTTATACACATATTATAATAATGCCAAAGTCGATTTTCTCGTTATTCGAACGAACAAAATATCGGGATAACGCGCTTGACGCATTCCCGTGCTTATTTATTTATTTTTATCATTTCAATGTCTTCCCGTATATTTTAATACGTACCTGTATAAGACCGTGAACGATATTTCAATTCTGGTCTATAATTTCCTTTGTTCTTAAAAAGGATAAGAGTCCTGTCGCGTTTTCACGTGATCGCGGCAGTTTTATACGCCCTTCAAAACACATCGATTTCGTGCGTACCTATATTCGTCAAAAGATTTGCTCACAGCTTTTAGCTTTACGAAAGCGGCAATTTCCGCACGAATTTGCGGTCTGACGCCTTCAACTCTCGAGCGCCTCCAAATCGAAATTACGAATAGCAGCGCGTCGTAGTCACTTTTAGACAGTCGTCCTAACATAATTTTTCCGCGTAAATCCACAATAAAATTATTCGGGTTAAAACGGCAAGACTTATACATTTCAGGATTGCGAAAGATGAATTTACAAGAAAAAGAAATTGTTTTCAGAAATTACTTTATTCCTGAAACGAAGTGCTTCTAAATTTTTATTTATTTTAATATTTGTAGTGTACAAAAAAAAAATATATATATATTATATATGTTAAACGATTTCGTATTCAGTTGGATTAAATTATTAATTTCAAAAAAAAATGTGTCGCGCAATTTTATAGAACACTTGTGGGTACAGTAAAAAAAAAAAATCAAAAATTCTATAATGTCAGTTTAAATAAAAAAAAATGTTTTGTAAATAAAAAACTGCGGTTATATTTCAATCGTTTACCTGTGGAAACAAAAATGAAGGGACATCAAAATGATTTCTAGCGCACGGGCCTCAGATCTCGTAGTTGCGGCACTGCAGACGGGGCAAGTGGCGGTCTCTCTCCAGTGGCAGCGCCCCCCCCGCAGTGTCTCCTGCAGATACCGCACGACATATTACAGAGTGGCGTAACCCCGACATCGTGCAAATATTTTTTATAAAACTAAACGAGATAGACGAAGAGGCCGAGTGCATTCCGGAATCTATATCTCTGCTGGGTCGAACGCGACGATCAAAAATATAGTTGTACTTTTCCGAATCACTATTTTCGATATAAATCTGGGGAAATCGCTATTTCCTGCAGTATACCTGCGTCAATATTGTTTTTATTCAAAATTCAAATTCATTTCGTAATGTAAATAAAAACAAAAAAATTAAAAAATTAACGGAATCGATAGAAAACGGTTGATAAAAACAAAATTGTACTGCTACAAAACTCTGTGATATCTAGTAAAGCAGTGCGCAAGTCGAGGGTGATTTTCAAACCGATGTGTTAGCGGAGGAGAAAAAAATGTACTTACCTATTCGGAGATATTGATACATTACGTATAAATAAATCGTTCCGGTATCCGTGACAATAGTTCCTTGGCGACCTAAAAAAATACACACTACGGGTCGCTATAAAGAGTCATTTTTGAACTCTTGAAATGTTTAAAAAAAAAAAAATGTCTTCAATTAGAAAACAAAAATAATTATAATTTTAACACTTATTTCTGTATTTTAATTTCGAATAATAATAGTAGAATTGTTTTTTCATAAACCATTTAATTATTTACACGAATCTAGTGAAAAATAATTTCACATCTTTTATAATAGCGTGTACCCACTTGAAGTTTCGGCGAAAACACTAAATTTTTCAAATTGTATCCAGTATTTACCTACCTTTAATTACAAAATAAGTTAAAATTAATTTAGTATTGCTTTTTAGATCTCATTATTAATTTGTTGTCGGCTATAACAATGACTAGCTATATTAGAAATGCATTGCGTATTATCGTATCGTTGGTTGGTATATAGTTGATACCTACCTACTCAACTATTTTTACGCGTTACTAAGTCTTAAATTTTATACTGTATCGCATAAAGTATGTGTGTGTGTGCTCGCGAATTTCGATTTCTATTTCCTATTCAGTCTCGTTAATTTTTCAACTTAATTAAAAAAGTTTTAAAATAACTTCAACAAAAAATCGAGTTGGGTTTGGCAATATGCAGAAAAAAAAAAAAAAAAGGAAATATTGCATTCTGCCTTTTACGCGATGAAAACGAAAATAATCAGTACGTTTCTCGTACACGGATCGCAGAAATCAGTTTTTTCACGTTTTACGACAAGTTTGTCATTCTCGTTCTTGTGATTTTTACGAGTCGCAAGAAAGTCTCTATTGTTGAAATTTTTGTACGTAACAAATTTCCCCAAAATAATTTATTTATACGACGATTATTAATTAAATTTGTCGTTCCCGTTTACGCGAAACCAATCGTTGTCGTCAGTGGCGGATCTAAGATTTTTTTTGGGGAGGGGAGGGGAGCCCAAAAATGTATAATTCTATAAGTACAATATTTAGGATTTGATATAAGGCCTTCGAGTAAATAATAGTACGAGTATATTATACTATTATTTACTTATTAAGTTATTGAACAATGAACATAAACTATAAATTACAGATAAGATTACAGTCAACATTATCGCAACGATACCTTACAATCATCGGCCTTACAGTCATTAACTACGAATATAATATAACAACCGAGGGGGGCCGGGCCCCTCGGACCCCCCCCCCTTGAATCCGCCACTGGTTGTCGTATACGAGAAACTCCACATCTCCTCCACACGTTGTCGTATACGAGAACGACAAACAAAACCCGAGAATATTGCGCATGCGTACTCCAACGGTCACGTGGTTTTCTCGTATACGAGAAACAAAATTAGGAGTCGCAGAAACTCTCTGTCAGTGGCGTATTTTCACATTTTTTCTGGGGGGTGGGTGAGGGGTCTAAAAAGTAGGTAAGTTTATAATATTATAAAAAATACGTACGAGATGAATTAATAATTATATCATTCCATTATTTGTTGATTATGAAAAACTGAAAATTATTACGAATGGACCATTGCAGGAACGATTGAAATGATCCGTGACGTCATTATTTGTTGTTATCAAATTTGGTCGTTATCGAAAAGCGCGGTTGTTATCGACTGTTCCTATTTGAATGGCTGAAATCGCTTGAAATCATCACATAATCACCGAAAAATTGAATATTTCCTGTTTAGGCCGGGAGCGTAAAATCTTATTACACGAGCCCGGACACTATATCAAAAATAATGCGTGTATATGATTTAAATTACTAAAATAAATAAACGATGATGATGAAATAACAAAAATTTATAATAATACCAGTGGCGTCATTTGGTGGGGGGCAGGGTGGGCATTTGCCCCCCTTGTTAATTGTGGGCCGACATGATTTGTGCCGAGATGATGTTGAACAATAGTTACTCTAAATTTCTAACCAAATCTGAAGTAATGACTATCGAGTTATGAGTAGTAATAACAAACCGCGTGGCGAACAGTGGATTAAAATTATAAATTACCAATAAAATTTAAAAGTATGCAGGTCATATAACCACGATTAAAGGCGATTAATTCGTGGTTACAGCTTACCACGGTTCTGGATTTTTTTCGATGAACACGGTTATCGTTACCTAAAAGCAGTGGGTAAATTATAAAGAATATACGATGTAGGTACGTTTGACGGTTGACGACGTACCTACCTGTAATATGTATGGCTGTATCGCGTACGGCATAAACGCATTTGTTTAGCCGTTCTTTAACGTTTCAAACGTATATTTTATGTATACATAATTTGTGAGTGGCAAGCGTGAAAAAATAAAAATGAAAAAAGCTAAAGGTCGTGTGACCAAGACGGCGAGAAAGAGAGGAAAATAACTGAACAAGATGCTCAGAACATGTCACAAAACGTAATTTCTAACATGTTTAATGTTATACGACAAGGGAAACTTCAAAACTTGAATCTCATAAGTACTATATATAGTCATTTATAATACATTTATTATAGTTGACAAAATAATGATTTTCTCCCCCCCCCCAAAAAAAATAAAAAATATCGGGCGATTCGCGCGTGCCCATGATAACGAAAATATCAAAATTATGTAAAACGGAAATCGTATTGAGCTAAATGTAAGTGGAAAATAGTTAAATGGGCCGGTCAAATATTTTGCCTCCCCCTTTCGAAAACTGAAATGACGCCACTGTATGGAATAATTAAGATTTGTTTTGGTTTGGCTTTCAAAGACATTTAAAAATATTCAATTATTTATCTATATAATAATTACAACCCCTGTGGTTGGGGGCCAGAATACACTCACGGCAATTTACATTACAATGTAAATGGTAAATTATTTTCTAACTGTTTAAAATTAAGAAGACAAAACTCATACAACATTTTTAAACCCGCCTGTCATCAGAATAATGATTAGACAGAAAGTCCTAAGCCTTATAAAGGGTGAAGGAAAATGATGTATGAGTATTAAAAATTGTATTAATTTATAATAATATAATAGCTGACCTGGCAGACGTTAGGAGCATACTGCTATTGTATATTTAATGTATAGAAATATACTATATAATACAGAGCGAATTATTTTTGTCGGACTTTTTTCCTCGAACTTTTACACAACGTGTATAATATATCGATATATTGATATTCATACAAACTAACCAAAAGCCGATAAAAACCACGTACCTTCTGTCTATTATACTGATGGATTCTATTGTTCGAAATTTTGTGCGCAAACGACTTGTATATTTTTTGGTATTTTCAGGTAAATGTGCGCAAAGTGGTTGTAGCCGACCAAACATGTCAGTTTGTCACCGTTCGGTTTGCGGAAATCGCAAAAGTAGTCGGTTGCTTTTGATAAACAAGAAATTCGAGTATCATTAATGTAATCAAAATAAAACACTATAATAAAAACGTTAGCGATCATATTAATATTAAAAATTAAATAAATACCTACAAATGTCCTGGTACACGTGTCACAAAAATAAAGAAACGGTGACAGAACTCACGCCGTACCTATAGTTGCTTACGTTACCATACTCTATTCAGTTTAAGATTAAACCGGGCTGCGGACGAAAATTTGTTTCATGTTCAGGCGAGGTTCCATCGGTATTCTGATTGTCGGAAATTCAGACCCAAGCAATTAAATTTTCAAAAAAAAAAAAAAATTATACTGGTTTTCTAGTTAAAATGAGCCTAAAATTAAATGAAAAATTTTTTCCAAATTTTTTTAATTAGATATTAGTTAGCATTATATTAATATTAACATGATTCCTAAAATGCTCTTCAGGATAATAAGGAACATATTATTTACATCAAATTACGATTAAAAAATTAACTATATTTAACAATTACTTATATATACAATTTTCATATAAAAACAAAATTATATTTTATATGTTATAATATTACACAATTATGTAACAATTTAATTGATATTTTGCACTTAAATTTTTTAAAAATATAACAAATAATTTCACTTTTTCTTTACACTAGTCAATTACATTAGGAATAAGTATGTAGTATTGTAATAACAAAACTGTTTTATAATTATCACAGTTTTTAAATATCACACATTTTAAGTATTACAACATTTAATTTAAATATATAAGAAATTGTTGATCATAAAAGGAATAATAATAATAGTCTTAACTCTAAATAGTAAAAATAATAATAATAATAAAAGTCAAATTTTTAATTTATAATAATTTTATAATTGTCTTCAGTTTCAATATTTTATTAATATTTAGTTTTTATTTTTGATGAAATTGTATAAAATAGGTTTTTTCAAAGTTGAACACAAATGCATTTTGCATTTATTGCACGTATTAGTTGTATATGAGATAATACAATGTTTACATCGTTGTTTTTTGGCAACTACAAGAAGCCAATGTGCTGTTTCATTATCGGTGAATAAATACATTACTTCAACAACATCTGGAAACCCTAACAAAATTTCATCTAAAGTTTCAAAATTTATATCAGGTTCTTCATCAAATTCTTCCACATCGGATATATCTCCATTTGAAAGCTCAACAACTTCATCATCATCAATTAAACAAGCCATTTTGTCTAAAAAATTTAATACAAATAGTTAAAAATGTGATTTCTTTTTTATAACATGAACGTGATTCCTAAAATCATCATTGGGATTCAGTGTCATATATCAGACATTTTCAAAACATTACTATTATCCCAATGAGTCTTTTAGGAATCATGTAGTTTAATGTCTCATATAATCAAACTAGAAATAAAATTTTAAACAATGTTAAAATATTTTGATTGTAAAATAAATGTTCTTTATAGTAATATTTTTTATATAACGAAAAAATTAATAATACTTACGTCATCATAAATTCAAATCTTGTTATTTGGTGTTGCAAGGTAACTGTATAATAAGGCCAGTAACGACATGATTATCTCACAAACTACTATGATAACAATAAATACAATGTGACGATTCGGAAGACCACAAAATTCCAAATACAATGATGAGTATTTAAGTAATCAGTGGACAATAGGGGATATTAAGCATATAGTTTAAGAACATGATTCCCAAAAGTTATTATTGGGCCTGAAAATATGCGGCTGTTTCTACTGTATGTGTTTTAAAATATTGCCCCCCCCCCTTAAGCAAAGAACTAAATCCGCCACTGATATAAACCGATATAGAATATACAATCAACATTATTATTAATCTCGTATAACTTCATACCGCACTGTAGTTATTTACAAATGTCGAAATGTTATATACGTCGAACGTTTTGTTTAGCTACGGCCACTGTATGTCACGTTCGATTGTCCAGGAGACTTTAATAATAATTTAGGTATACGCGAAAAAACCAACGCAGTTTATCTTTTTTGTACTTTTTAACCGACAACAGTGGGGACATTGGTTGGGAGCCAGTAGAATATAGTCCCCTGACAAGTTCTTGAAACAATAATCACGTGATTAATTTAAAACGAATCTAACCGTAAAAACCAATAGCTATTTAACAAAAGTACATTTTGATATTTTCGTTTTTTTTTTTTTTTTGTGGAGTGTTTGAGTTTTAAAAGTGTGTTCAAACTGTACGCGCGCACCAGGGGGCTTCTACACAGTCTATGATGACGGCCATGGGGGCCACTGTATGTACACAGTGTAAGGTAAAACATTCTGGCCACATTTCAATTAACATTTTCGTATAGAGTGTGCAAAGACTGCACAACAAACAAACGTCGTAACGATGGATACAAAATTATGATTTGTCTGTATATATGGCTTACATACGCGTTTTATGTAAAAACATTTTGAACAGTGATCGTTGTGAACAGTGTTCGTTATTACGATGAATTTAACCACGTTTTTCGGCATTCAGTTTTGGGTTTGTTTGGCGGCGAGGGTGATGGCCGCACCGCCGGTGCGGACCAGTATTGTCAGCGATGAAGGCGACGGCGATTTAAACGCGTTCCAACAGCAGCTCGAGAACCGGTGGAAAACGATACTGGGCTCTTCTTGGTGGCCGGTCCCCGATAAGAAGTACTTCGCCGGAGACCGGAGAGAAGACGAGAAGACGGTGAAGGTGCCGTCGACGAACGGAAAGCGGCTGCGGTCTTCGAAATTGTTGGACGGCCTCTTCGCCGCGAAGAACGACCGCCGCGGTGGCCGGGAACGGAAGAAAACCAAGACGACCCGTGTCCGGCTGCGCGCGACCACAGACCGCGCGGAAGACGCGAGCGCGGCCGTTGGCGCAGACGCCAGCGGGGTCCGTCCCGCGACGACTGTTCCGGCCGTTCCGGAGTGGACCGTGTTCGGCACCGAAGACGAGTGCGTGTCGGCCAACAGCGGTCGGCCGTGCGTGTGTTATACGACCGACTTTTTGGACACGATCGGCGAACGGTGGCCGGACGACGGGACGGACGCGCTGCGCGATCGGATGACGGCGACGGCGTTCCGGTGCCGGTCTTATAAGCCGGTCCCGGCGTCGTTCACCGTTTCGCCGACAGCGGTGGACGCCGTGACGCCGCCAGTAACTACCGTGGCGTCCGTCGACGTTTCCGGAGGAGTGGAAGACTCGGCTAATGACAGCAGCGGCAACGGGACGACGGCCGTTCCCGCGCGGACAGAAGTCGATTTCGATTACGTCGTCAACTACCGACGCAACACGTCCTCCAGTAACGACGGTAAGCCAATAACGCATAACCTGAGGCGCGACTCGTTTAGCGGGGAGTAGTAATCGGTGAATACACCGAAAAAAACAAAAAAAAAAAAAACCTTAAGGGGATTGCAAGCGGGTATTTTCTCTCTTTGTCTTACGCACATGAAACATAGCAAAATAGCACTTCCAACGTACCGATCGATCTGTTGGTGCGATAAGAAATTTGAAAACAGATTTGAATTCCTCGTGAATTTCACTACAAAACGACTTTCCCACTTTTTTTTTTTTTTTTTTTCATAAACCCTTAAAAAAATTATTCGAACAAATTTAAAAAAAAAAAATTGTTAATAATTCATTTTTAAAGGTCTTAAAAAAAAAAAAAATGAAAAAAGTGGGAAAGTCGTTTTGTAGTAAAATTCACGAGGAATTCAAATCTGTTTTCAAATTTCTTATCGCACCAATAGATCGATCGGTACGATCCACGAGAATAAAAAAAACGTCTTTACGCGGAGCTGCTGACACGTTTCAGACCGTTATCCGTTCGCGACGGAATATGTTTTCAAATTAAAAACGCTAAAATCTATCTGAATCCGAAACGTACTTTTCTCTATTACTCCAGGGGCGGGGATGTACGGAAGGGGGAAGAGAGAAGGGAATGGGAGAAATTCTCCCCCCCCCCGCGCCCAAAAAAAAAAAATTAAAGTAGAGAAAAAAAAAGGTCATCGTATAAGGAATTCCGTAGACTTTTTATCGATTTTTTCGCTATTACTCCGTGGCGATACCGATAAAAACTCCAAAAAAAAAGCTTTTAAATTGCGCTTTAACTATCTAAATCGTTAATTAATTACCGACACTGTCTGATAATATTAATAATGTCTTTTCGCGAATTTTTTCTTATTTTTTATATTTAATATATAGAACGACAATAAATTTGTTCGTTTATTGTCTAATTTCTATATCCTATGAATAAATACGTGTGAGATTTTGTAATTCATTAAAAATATTACCACCGTAAAGGTAATTAAAAATATGATTTTAAATCTATAATTTGTGAAACGACTTTTGAAAACGATTTCTTCTCAAAAAAAAAAAAAAAATCGACTCTTATTAGATCCGCCACTGATTATACTGTTATCGATTCGCGCGTCAAACAGTTAGGTTTTCACTGCGTTCCCTCGTCCGCGTCTCCGTACCAGTACGCATTTAAACGCCGTTGTTTTTACAGATCATTACGCGGTGCATTACGGTTTGGTGGGAAGTGACGTTAGAGTCCGGTGTTTGATCGGCGATCGCGGGAACAGCGCGGAAACAAACACGGTGTTTGATTGGCACTATAAAAAAGACAAGCACAAATCGAGTAAATATACAGAAAAATATTGTATAGAGAAAAATTAGTCGGAAAACGGCGGGAACTATAGACCGCAGTTATCTATTTAGCGCTTTTCTCTTCTAATTTTTTTTTTTTGCAGATTCCGTAATCAGCGGCACGGACTCGGATAATCTTTTAATACTGGGATTAGATCCGAGCGACACTAAAAACTACACTTGCTTACCCACCACGAACACGGTAAATAAATCGAAACATGACCGTCCGTACACGCATCACGTAATAGGTACGTACAAAATACGATAACGATAGCTCAGGCAGACATCCGACTCGGATGAAAACGTTAAAAATTTGACGCGAGCGAGCAAAAAAAAAAAAATTAACAAAAAAAACGATTAATTTCGTTTTTTTTTTTTACAAAAGACGACCGAGTGAAATCAGTGCGGTCAGATTAGGGTGACCGTACGTCCTGTTTTATGCAGGATTGTACTTTTTTTCAGCTTTGTGTCCTGTTGTCCTAACGGACTTCTTTCAGGACGCCTTTTGTCCCGTTTTTTTTATGTTTTAATACGATTATTCCCGTATTAATTCTTATTTTATTAAATTAGACATAAATATTTTATAGTTTTAACGTACGAATTTAAATTATATTTTGTTTTGAATAAAATTAATTTGTTGACAAAAATATTCGTTGTAGATTATGACAGCGATTGCAATTGTATTCATGAAAAATAATAAAAAACTTAAAAATTAATTATTAGTTTTTGCTTTTGTTACGGTTAAGAATGGAAATAAGTAGAATGTATACATATAACTTACAAAGTTAATAATATAGGTATAATTATGAAAATTTATAAAAAAAAACTATAATAACTAATTAAATAAATATTACTTTGAATGTATTACTTAAATTATTTTTCTTGTTTTTTATTTTTTTAATATGGTAAGAGAGCACTTAATAAAATTCGACTTTATATTAAAAATCTGTTGTGGAAAATTTCAAATAGCTAATAGTCATCTCCGGAAATCAGCCAAAAATTAGTCAAGTGCGCTTTGACAAGACGAATAATAATGAATACGTTCTCGTTTTATAGCACACCAAACTAGAAATCCGTTCTATACAAAGACGGGTTGAAAAAAAATAGGAAAATTAAAAATGAATATCTTGTCAATTTTAGAAAAAAAAATTGCGTGTTTCTTAATTTTTATGTATTTTGGGTGCAAATTTAATTCGTTTTTGTAAAAAGTAATGTTTTTTTTCTTTTTTTTTTCTATTATAATTATTATTACTATAAAAAAAAATCAAATGTGGAGAGGGGGTTGAACCATTAAACCCCTCCACCCCTTGGCTACGTCACTGATCTCCATTCCACTACACATCAGCACCGTCTTTACACTGAATAAATTTCGCGTATTCGAATATTTTTGTATAGCTGTGGATAAACCAAATTACGAAATCCACGGCACGGCGTTCTACAAGTCTACAGACAGCAGCAGTTGCACAATCGGAATAATCAATAACGTGCAAAAACAGATACCCAGTGCCATACAATCTGTAATGTGTCCGGAAGGATCGTCACGGTACGCGTGCGATGTCGAAGTCGTAACGTCCAAGTGTGTCGAATACGAAGTAACGTACTACACTCTACTTTTTGATTTTTTTTTTTTTTCATCTCGACTCGTAATAACAATTCGGATTGAATTTCCGAACACTCAGGTGACTACGGCATATTTTTTGTTTTTATTTTTTTAAACAAAATTTACAATCGAAATACGTAGTATAGTACCAAATCGAAAAATTAATATTTCCGATTGCCATGAAATAGGCAGGTACACATTTCATCGTATACGTACGTTTTTGTTACTTTTATTGAAAATTCAATTCGTCATCTTCTTTCGTGTCCGAGATCATCATTTTAAATGTTATATTTCCAAAATTCGGCAACGAATGCTGCCTTGTCATTATCTAAAATAAGATCGTCCATCGTGCAAACATTCTTCAAATCTGGGCGTATCATAAGGTGTTCGGAGTTTTATATCATACCGCATCCGCTCTTGTCATCGTCACTAAAACCCCATAATTTGAGATTTGATTTGAATCTCGTCACACCTGTTCTCAGCCGGTTTAGAGATCTACACTCGGGAAACGGCAATTTGAAACCGGCGGATCCTTGCTCTTTCAAATCCAATAAGGATTCAGGCACCGACCTCTTCCGTAGCTCCAACTGCCTATTCTCTCTTTGTTCCTTATGAAATTCGGTTAAAATAAATACTTTGGAATTAAAGGATGAGAACCGCGAGTCTCCCCATAATGTTTAGTACTCATTAACATAATAATAATAATAAAATTATATTAAAAATTTCGCCTAAAACATTTGGGAAGACGTATGACGCTTAAAAATTTTGCAAAAATCTAATAGGTAGTTAACGTTTTAAATAAAATTTGTTAATTGAAATCGTCTTGAAACTACAGTAAGCATTACGCATATTATAACACCCGAATGTTGTCGGTAATATAAATGCCGGTTTATTGCGCGCAACAGGCGGGGACGTTGGAAATCGAATATTTGGTCACGTTAAACGAAAAGGCCAATTGCTTGACACGGATCAGGACAAACAAGAACAGTCGAGACGCTCTGTATTATCAACGACAATTGGCGAGAATATCTAACGTGATGGTCCAAAACCTTAACAATACTTTAAAGGTTCAAAGTAAGTAGTATTCGCATTCGCAGCTCGCATTTCATAACATTATATTATTTGCCACGTTTATTCTCACGCTTAATTTCCTGCAGTAAAATCCGAAATGTCGTCGACAAACACGAATTTCGAACCGGACTACGGTCGGACGCAAATCAAAAAATATGTATCTTGTTCGCGGGGTTTCGGGATTCGCGAGGTGTTCTGTGCGGCTTGTCCGCCTCATCACTACAGTCCGGATAAGACAGCTGAATGTTTAAAGTGCCCTAAAGGTTTCCATCAGCCGGTTGCCGGGTCGGAGGAGTGCGTCAAGTGTCCGACTCCTTTTTCCAGCGGTTGTTACATGGTACGTATTTTAGTATGCAGGGGTCGTACATAAGATGGAGAACATAAAATTTTCGTTTTTTCGTACTGCAAATTTTACTTTATAAATTTGATCAGCCACTTCTCGATATTAGTTTTTAAATGTAACATTTCGCTATTTACGATCTCAGTAAAACGAGAGTTTATATTCCTTTTCAAAAATCATTTATTTTTATGATCGATTTTTTTATTATTATTATATAAATATAAATAATTAAACTCAGCATCTTTAAATAATAGCACAAATCTTATACAACAAAGTTTAGTATATATTATATATATGTGTGTGTGCGCGAGTGTAATTAACAATGGTTTTTAACTTTTTAAATAAAAATTTTAATTCGGACGTTTCAAAATATTGTAATTAATTTTTGTTTTTATTTTAGATAAATAATAATTATTTTATTAATTAATACGGTACAAATTTAATAAAACAAATATTTGTTATTGAAGCGATATAACACGTAGAGTAGATGATTTTATTTTATACGTATCATCGTTTCTAGAGAGAAGAGCCGTACATTATTTACTTCGTGGCTGGTTTGATCTGTTTGTTGGTGTCCTTTTTCCTCATCGTTTTTTGCTTTTGTTGTTGCAGAGAAAAAAATGAAACAGGTAAAGTTTATTATTATTTTAAAGTAATATTATATTAATTATATTTTGTAAATTATAGCGATCATTATATATACAATTAAAGAGGCTAGAACCTAGAATCGCACGCATTCAACCCTTCAAATATTATACGAATAATAAAATTACGTCTATGTCTATGTGACTAATGTACGAGACAGTATAATAGTCATAAATAATTATTTTATATGTCGAACTATCGTTTCAAACTATACTATTTACTGTTGTAACTTATATTACGTATTTACATACAAATGTAGGCAAAATGTGCTCTACTCTCTACTAAAGTTCGTCGAAAGTGTTTTTCAATTTGTTTGGTAAATACCCGCTGTCCTTATTCGGTGTATATAACTTCTTTGAATACAAAAATTTTATCAATTATTTGAAATTATAGCTTCTCTTCGTTGTTCCAAAAGTCTGAACACGGCACTGATCTTATGAGTTACCTATAGATTATAATTACGAAAAACTCGTAGACATTTTGTCAAATAACATTGTTACAAATATGAAAATAAAATAATAACCGTTAAAATATTTCAGATACTGTGATAATACCAACAGTAATAAGGAAAAAGTTGAAGAGACCCAAAGATTACATACAGTACAATTTTTTGTTTAAAAAGATTAAAAAGAAATCGAAAGAAAACCTCGTGGAACTTAAAAGAATTTTCAAAAAAGTACACGAAAATTGGGGTCAAGACATAAGAAACGATCGGATTGTTTATCTAAATGCACTAAAGAATGGTGTTTAGATGAACAATAACGACATCTGGTGTTGCGGGCGGATTGAAGTGCCATTTACCAGGAAGATTGCTAACTAATTTGTCTTTATTGAACGTATTAAAAAATAAATTTCGTAATTGACGATCAGCTCCTTGGAAGTTTGTTCCGCAATCGGAGTATATATTAGAAGGAATGCCGCGATGAGACACAAAACGATTGAGAGCGGCTATGAAGGCTTCTGTAGATAAATCGGACACAATTTCTAAATGAATTGCTTTAACTGCCATGCATACAAAAACAGCGAAATACGTTTTTGATAGTCGCGCATTTCTTCGCTTTCCTTCTTTAGTCATAATTGGTCCAGCAAAATCAACACCAATATGAGAAAATGGTCTAGAAGGGCGTACACGAAATGGTGGTAGGTGAGCCATTATAGGTTGTGGTGGTGTAGGTCGGTGGCGAGTGCAAACAATGCATTTAAATATAACATGACGAATGGCAGAACGACCACCTAAAATCCAATAATATTCCGCGATAAGTGACGAAATTAACTGTTGACCCGCATGTTTGAAATTAAAGTGAAAATGACGAATTAAAAGAGTAGTAAGTAACGATTTCTTCGGTAACAAAATTGGATATTTTTGGTCGAAACTTCTTTCTGAATTACGCAATCTGCCACCTACGCGAATTATTCCATGATCATCAATGAATGGTACCAAACGAGCAATAGATCGAGATGATATTTTTGTTTTAGATGAAAGAGCATCAATTACGTTTATAAAATATTGACGTTGAGTTATACGCACGACGATTTCCATTGTTTTTTTAAGTTCATCTGCAGTGATTGGTCCTGTGTTGACGACTGATTTTTTGGAACATAAATTAATATAACGACGAACATATGACAAAATTGGCAGGTGAGGGTTTTTTGGCGCATACAAACGACGACGGTCATCGGGCGGGCAAGTTATTTCGTGACCGAGCGTCCAAAACATCTGAGAAACATAACGTTACTACCAATTTGTTGTTGGATGGCTGGCTCAGCATCATAATATATTATAACTATGCACAACAACTCACTAAAGTTTCATTACAATCAGATCAACAGTTTAGGAACTTATCTGGGACATACAGACATTCATTTATATATATATATAAATAGATTAGAATTTACAAAAAGAGATTGGAAAACTCAAAAATCTTAAATTTAACAACAAATTATGGATCCGAAAATAATATTCAAGATGATCTTAATGCCTAACACAGGATAATTACGTGATTTATAAAATAAATCGTTACTTTCTATACTTTAATATTTTTATTTTTTATTATATACTTCAATAATAAATGTGACCGTGTGTGTATATTTGTTACATTTTTACAAAAACTACAGGCCTGACTGGATTCTTTAGAATCCAACAGGTGTAATAAGCTCTCTTCCATTACGTTATGACCTATGAGGGCGGAACAATGATAAAAATAGTTAACCCAAATTAGTCTTATAAACCGTTTAAATAAAATAAAACCTTGCTTCCTTATATACTTGTCGTATAAGTATATTCAGTGCTTGAATTGGGGGGACGTAGGGGGACGGAGTCCCCTTTCTTTTTTAAAAATATTTTAGCGTACCCCTTCTAATTTTTCATACCGGGACGCAGAGAACGGGACGGTCTAGACTAAAATTTTATTGAAATAATGAAAATTACAAATTTTATTTATAGGGAGTGGTCGGTAGTTGTCACAATATACAAACAATATATTTCTTGAAATGACAATCGTCGATTGCCAATTTTTCTCGGTATTATTTTGTTATTATGAACACAAAATGTAATCTACTTTATTATATATGTTGTTATTTTTATAAAATATGTTTTGTTTTATTTTCATAAGAACATTACTGTTCAACACACAATTTTCTCGTCAAAATAAAGTACAAACCTTTTATGAAAAATTAACCAGTGCGAAACTAAAGTTAACAAAAAAAAATATATAACACTTCAAAGTTCAGTAAAAGAAAAAAGTAGACTGTACTTAACAAATTATTAATAAAATTTAATATTACAAACAATAATTGATCTTAAAAATAAAGGGAATATTAAATAATATAATGTTTACATAAATTCCATACAAAGTTACTGGATATTATAATTATTAATTATTACTAAACGATAAGTACACCAAAAAGAAAGTAAAAAAACCTGATCCTCGAATGGATGAAACTCAATGAGCGTTTCATTGAGTTTCAACCACAAAATACAAGGGATACTCGAACGATAAAGTTTTCTTGCGCAAAAAACAAATAATAGTTTTTGTAAAAACAATGACGAAATATTATAATTTTGGCAATGACACAACAACAAATTTAAATATCAATACCAATAATAATAATCATAGTATTTGCTTAATTAAACAAGTAAATAAAAGTAATCGTAAATTAATAAAAACAAAAAAAAATAAAAATAAAAACAATAATTGCTCCTTTACTATGTGGCGCGAATGCTTAAAGTTAAAAAAAAATGATGCTTATTTATTTTTGTATTATGAAAAATATAGTGGGTGGTGGGGGCGAAGCCCCACGAATTTATAAGCCATTACAATCTGCTGGAACGCACATTATTTTTGTACTTTTGCATCCCCCTTCTAATTTTTTTCCAATTCAAGCACTGAGTTTATTATGAATTGTCCTACGAATAATATTGCATAAAAGTTAAGTACGCATACGCTCTCTTTCAGACGAAAATTTAAATACAATCGTTTTTCTTAAAAATTGGAATACATACTACATGAAATACCTACACAATTAATATATTTTAAAAGGAGGGCTGTACAAATCTGGAAAATACGATGTTTCGTATATAAGAATAAAATTTCGGAGTAGTTGTTGTATGGAGTAATTTTTCGAAAGAATGATATAAATAAAAAAAAGTATTATATAGGAATCAAGATGTACACCTTAATAGGATATTAATCAAGACATTTTCAAATATGTACTCATTTTTAATTGTTTTGAAATTTAAATAAATAATCTATATAAAAATGGAGCCAAAAATGTATAACAATTCATCAATTGAGAACGGCTGGGCCGATTTGGCTTAATTTTTTTTTAACTGTTCGTAATTACCAAGAGAAGGTTTTTACGAAAAAAATTTTTGGAAAAATCCTTTTTTTTAAATTTTTTTTTTTAATTCTTTGGCAAAACAACGTTTGCCGGGTCATCTAGTAAATAATAAACGAATAGATATAATAATAGTTAATTTTTAATATTAATTAGACACGAAATAAATTACTTTAAAAATGTCTTCTTTCTTGCTTTTAAATT
Source organism: Slavum lentiscoides (assembly GCA_032441835.1). Lineage (NCBI taxonomy): Eukaryota > Metazoa > Arthropoda > Insecta > Hemiptera > Aphididae > Slavum > Slavum lentiscoides. The sequence goes on from JAIVES010000019.1 coordinate 38,673, forward strand.
TACAAATTTATTCTATATAAGTGTTTGAAGTTATTTCGATATTCAAAGTAGCAATATTTTTTAACCGATACTACAAAATTGAATAACGTAGAGAGACCTAATATACACAAATATACTAGTATATTATTTTTATTTTTTGTGTATATATATTATATATATATACTCGTACATAAACAAAATTGATTATTATAATGCTCGGAATACGTATGTGTATTGCGTATACGTCTTGTATTTTAAATTAAATAAAAGAACCTTTCGATATACGTTTTTATGATAATTATTGTAAACATTGTTTTCTCGTAATTATAGGCGTTTATTATTATTATTATTATTATTATTATTATTATTATTAATAATAATAATAATAATAATAATAAAAACATCGCGCGCGTCATTCCCCGTACACACAATAATGCTATATAAATATATATACACGCAGTGGTCGATGTGGATCAAAATAAGTGGGGGGCAGTGGCGGTTATAAGAGAGGGATGATAGGTGTATCGCCCTCCCCCCCCGTGGAATTTGATATTTTTTAATTTAGTATACCTCTCAACTAACAGCACCGACTTGTGTCATGTAAGTTGGTTCAATTAATGTTATGTTTATGCTCCATTTTCGCTCCCCCTCCCCCTTTGAACATCATGTATAAGGCTGTAATTAGTGCCAGTAGCGCCGAGTTCAGTAAAAAGAGGTGGTTCAATTCTAATCAAGACCGACCCACCTACCCGCCTAACTTAACAAAACTCTACATGTAGACGTTTTCTTTTTTTTTGAGATATAATTTTTTTTTTTTTTTATAATAATTTTTAATACGTTAGTACAACATAAAATATGTACATGATATTTACTATAAAATTAATAGCAGAAATGAAAAAAGTTAAATGCATAAACTATTATTATTTATAATGTATTCATGAGTAGAAATTTTTTTTAAATAACAAAATGTAACGTATACATCAAATGTATTTATATTTTTCGTAAATTATTTAAAATAGGCAATAGAAACAAAATAAAATTTCTCTACAGAATTTAAAAAAAAAATTACCAAAATTTAGGTCGTGGACAGGTCTTCAATAATGCCAGGTGACTTTGAAATCGTGTTTAGTATAAACGAATTTTGAGGTTCGCTCATCCTTATTTCTATACTCATTATTATTTAATAATTATCTCTACAAAATTATATTTATGCCGCGCGGCAAAAGATGCCTCCGTCTGGACGTGGCTTTATACACAATATTATATATGTACTCAAATAGCTAACACATAAGAATTTGTGGTTCTTATATATTAATACTCGTTCATTTTCATTACAAATTTACAAATACAATAATTTAAATTCTTACTCATTCCTTATTTAATTATCTAATAATTTTTGTTTTTTCTTTTACGTAACGAAATAGTACCGACCAAGACATACCACCCACCCACCATAAAATTTAGGTGGTTCAAATGAACCACCTAAATTAAAGTACGTACTCGGCGCCACTGATTAGTGCTCGACCGCGTTCGATCGGTCGCTCGGTCAGCGTCAAACTAAACGGCTACCATTGAATTGGCTCCCAATTTTGGGCAAATATAAATTCGATCCTTGAATTGGCTCCTGAAAAATGTATATTTGAATTGGCTCCTTAAATTGTTAAATATTATTTTGTAACCAGGGGTTCTCATACTATAGGTGTTTACTTTTACGACGTCAACCTAATATAGCCTGGCAGTTTGATACTGGTGTAAGTTCGAGTGTAACGTAGTTACATGCGTACCCTATTATATATATTTATATATGATATGTATATATAGGTGTATATGCGTATGTCTGTATATGTATATAGGCACACACTAAGAATAATAGCATACTCATCAATTTACGACACTCACGACACACAATATTATAAATACACCTAACACAATAATAACACGGAGAGTTCGCAACACACCACCGTCCGGCAAACTCGATAGCAGCCACCCGTGTCATTTGTAAGTAATTATTACTATGCATTAATAAAAGATAAATAATTAGACATTACCAGTGGAACTCCATTA
>JAIVES010000188.1:0-34229 GCA_032441835.1 Slavum lentiscoides
TTTGCGTTTTTTCGTGTTTTTACGTTCACGAACGTTTTTCGGTCACTTGTATTGGTCCTACGCGTTCGGGACCTATTAGATCAAAGAAAGAGGAGGCCACGCGGATTCCGAAACCGTCGGAATTTTCCGAATCGGATAAAAATAGACTGAGATATGGCGAAAAAACCGCGTTTTTCGCGTTTTTTTCGTTCACGAACGTTTTCGGCCACTTGTATTGGTCCTACGCGTTTGGGAGTTATTAGATCGAAGAAAGAGGAGGCCACGCGGATTCCGAAACCGTCGGAATTTTCCAAATCGGATAAAAATAGACTGAGATATGGCGAAAAAACCGCTTTTTCGCGTTTTTTCGTATTTTTTACGTTCACGAACGTTTTCGGCCACTTGTATTGGTCCTACGCGTTTGGGAGTTATTAGATCGAAGAAAGAGGAGGCCACGCGGATTCCGAAACCGTCGAAATTTTTTAAATCGGATAAAAATAGACTGAGATATGGCGAAAAAACCGCTTTTTCTGTTTTGATGACCCGAAATATTTGGTATTCGTTCGTAAACAACATTCCATAGTGCGTATTGCGCGGGAAAATATGAAAAAAAAAGGTCCAACAAAACGGGTTTTTTCCATTTATCTCGGCATCTATTGGTCTCCGAGACCTTGTTTATATACCAAACGACAGATACGGACGTCAGGTTGCTTTTTCCGTCAAAAAATTTAAGATACGTTCATTTTCCTAGAAGATATGGGGGTTTGAAACCAAAAAAAAAAATTCGACAAACGAAAAAAACGCTGTTTTTTGGAAAATATGCGCGCATTTTCGAATTCATACCCTATTAACATACATCATAATCAACAAGAGAACGAGATCTATCTCATCGAAAAGACGGAATCAAGATTTCGTAAAAACTCAGGTCGTAGCGCCGATTTTTCTGTTTCGATGAAGCCATAAAAGTGCAAAAAAAAAAATGGTCAAACGCCCATTTCAGGCGGTTCCAATAGGAATAGACTAGCCGTGTTTGGTATCAAATAGGTAGCCGATCACGCGAGAAAATCATTTGCCGCAAAAATTTGCAATTTGAGCAAAATATCGATCGAAATATCGATTTTAGTGTTTTGCGCGGGAAAATACGGTCAAAAATGTCCAACACAACGGGTTTTTCCACATTTCTCACCATCTATTTGTCTCCGAGACCTCAATTATACACCAAACAAAAGCTACGGGCGTCGTATTTGTATTTCTGTAGAAAAATTCTAAATCGGATAAAACGGCGGAGATATAGCACAAAAACCGCGTGTTTTGCGTTTTTTTTCGTGTTTTTCGCGTTTTTTTCGTATTTTTACGTTCACGAACGTTTTTCGGCCACTTGTATTGGTCCTACGCGTTTGGGAGTTATTAGATCGAAGAAAGAGGAGGCCACGCGGATTCCGAAACCGTCGGAATTTTTCAAATCGGATAAAAATAGACTGAGATATGGCGAAAAAACCGCGTCCGAAACCGTTTTTTTTCGCGTTTTTTCGTATTTTTACGTTCACGAACGTTTTCGGCCACTTGTATTGGTCCTACGCGTTTGGGAGTTATTAGATCGAAGAAAGAGGAGGCCACGCGGATTCCGAAACCGTCGAAATTTTTCAAATCGGATAAAAATAGACTGAGTTATGGCAAAAAACCGCTTTTTTCGCGTTTTTCATGTATTTTTTTAATTTCAATCTCTCTTCACATACGTCATAGGCAGTCGGCGACCGAGCACTGTATTATGCGAAAGTCCGCATTGATATCCGGTGGTAATTGCGATCGGAATGTCGATTTCTCTGTTTTGATGATACGAAATATTTGTTATTCGGTCGTAAACAACGTTCCGTAGTGCGTATTGCGCGGGAAAATGTGAAAAAAAATTCTACAAAATGTGTTTTTCCACAATACTGACTGTGGTACGCAGATAAAACCGCTTTTTGCGTTTTTTCGTGTTTTTTACGTTCACGAACGTTTTTCGGTCACTTGTATTGGTCCTACGCGTTCGGGACCTATTAGATCAAAGAAAGAGGAGCCCACGCGGATTCCGAAACCGTCGGAATTTTCCGAATCGGATAAAAATAGACTGAGATATGGCGAAAAAACCGCGTTTTTCGCGTTTTTTTCGTTCACGAACGTTTTCGGCCACTTGTATTGGTCCTACGCGTTTGGGAGTTATTAGATCGAAGAAAGAGGAGGCCACGCGGATTCCGAAACCGTCGGAATTTTTCAAATCGGATAAAAATAGACTGAGATATAGCGAAAAAACCGCTTTTTCGCGTTTTTTTCGTATTTTTTACGTTCACGAACGTTTTTCGGCCACTTGTATTGGTCCTACGCGTTTGGGAGTTATTAGATCGAAGAAAGAGGAGGCCACGCGGATTCCGAAACCGTCGAAATTTTCCAAATCGGATAAAAATAGACTGAGATATGGCGAAAAAACCGCTTTTTTCTGTTTTGATGACCCGAAATATTTGGTATTCGTTCGTAAACAACATTCCATAGTGCGTATTGCGCGGGAAAATATGAAAAAAAAAGGTCCAACAAAACGGGTTTTTTCCATTTATCTCGGCATCTATTGGTCTCCGAGACCTTGTTTATATACCAAACGACAGATACGGACGTCAGGTTGCTTTTCCGTCAAAAATTTAAGATACGTTCATTTTCCTAGAAGATATGGGGTTTGAAACCAAAAAAAAATTCGACAAACGAAAAAACGCTGTTTTTGGAAAATATGCGCGCATTTTCGAATTCATACCCTATTAACATACATCATAATCAACAAGAGAACGAGATCTATCTCATCGAAAAGACGGAATCAAGATTTCGTAAAAACTCAGGTCGTAGCGCCGATTTTTCTGTTTCGATGAAGCCATAAAAGTGCAAAAAAAAAAATGGTCAAACGCCCATTTCAGGCGGTTCCAATAGGAATAGACTAGCCGTGTTTGGTATCAAATAGGTAGCCGATCACGCGAGAAAATCATTTGCCGCAAAAATTTGCAATTTGAGCAAAATATCGATCGAAATATCGATTTTAGTGTTTTGCGCGGGAAAATACGGTCAAAAATGTCCAACACAACGGGTTTTTTCCACATTTCTCACCATCTATTTGTCTCCGAGACCTCAATTATACACCAAACAAAAGCTACGGGCGTCGTATTTGTATTTCTGTAGAAAAATTCTAAATCGGATAAAAACTGACGGAGATATAGCACAAAAACCGCGTGTTTTGCGTTTTTTTTCGTGTTTTTCGCGTTTTTTCGTATTTTTTACGTTCACGAACGTTTTTCGGCCACTTGTATTGGTCCTACGCGTTTGGGAGTTATTAGATCGAAGAAAGAGGAGGCCACGCGGATTCCGAAACCGTCGGAATTTTTCAAATCGGATAAAAATAGACTGAGATATGGCGAAAAAACCGCGTTTTTCGCGTTTTTTCGTATTTTTACGTTCACGAACGTTTTCGGCCACTTGTATTGGTCCTACGCGTTTGGGAGTTATTAGATCGAAGAGAAGAGGAGGCCACGCGGATTCCGAAACCGTCGAAAATTTTCAAATCGGATAAAAATAGACTGAGTTATGGCAAAAAACCGCTTTTTCGCGTTTTTCATGTATTTTTAATTTCAATCTCTCTTCACATACGTCATAGGCAGTCGGCGACCGAGCACTGTATTATGCAAAAGTCCGCATTGATATCCGGTGGTAATTGCGATCGGAATGTCGATTTCTCTGTTTTGATGATACGAAATATTTGTTATTCGGTCGTAAACAACGTTCCGTAGTGCGTATTGCGCGGGAAAATGTGAAAAAAAATTCTACAAAATGTGTTTTTCCACAATACTGACTGTGGTACGCAGATAAAACCGCTTTTTGCGTTTTTTCGTGTTTTTACGTTCACGAACGTTTTTCGGTCACTTGTATTGGTCCTACGCGTTCGGGACCTATTAGATCAAAGAAAGAGGAGCCCACGCGGATTCCGAAACCGTCGGAATTTTCCGAATCGGATAAAAATAGACTGAGATATGGCGAAAAAACCGCGTTTTTCGCGTTTTTTTCGTTCACGAACGTTTTCGGCCACTTGTATTGGTCCTACGCGTTTGGGAGTTATTAGATCGAAGAAAGAGGAGGCCACGCGGATTCCGAAACCGTCGGAATTTTCAAATCGGATAAAAATAGACTGAGATATAGCGAAAAAACCGCTTTTTTCGCGTTTTTTTCGTATTTTTTACGTTCACGAACGTTTTTCGGCCACTTGTATTGGTCCTACGCGTTTGGGAGTTATTAGATCGAAGAAAGAGGAGGCCACGCGGATTCCGAAACCGTCGAAATTTTCCAAATCGGATAAAAATAGACTGAGATATGGCGAAAAAACCGCTTTTTTCTGTTTTGATGACCCGAAATATTTGGTATTCGTTCGTAAACAACATTCCATAGTGCGTATTGCGCGGGAAAATATGAAAAAAAAAGGTCCAACAAAACGGGTTTTTTCCATTTATCTCGGCATCTATTGGTCTCCGAGACCTTGTTTATATACCAAACGACAGATACGGACGTCAGGTTGCTTTTCCGTCAAAAATTTAAGATACGTTCATTTTCCTAGAAGATATGGGGTTTGAAACCAAAAAAAAATTCGACAAACGAAAAAACGCTGTTTTTGGAAAATATGCGCGCATTTTCGAATTCATACCCTATTAACATACATCATAATCAACAAGAGAACGAGATCTATCTCATCGAAAAGACGGAATCAAGATTTCGTAAAAACTCAGGTCGTAGCGCCGATTTTTCTGTTTCGATGAAGCCATAAAAGTGCAAAAAAAAAAATGGTCAAACGCCCATTTCAGGCGGTTCCAATAGGAATAGACTAGCCGTGTTTGGTATCAAATAGGTAGCCGATCACGCGAGAAAATCATTTGCCGCAAAAATTTGCAATTTGAGCAAAATATCGATCGAAATATCGATTTTAGTGTTTTGCGCGGGAAAATACGGTCAAAAATGTCCAACACAACGGGTTTTTCCACATTTCTCACCATCTATTTGTCTCCGAGACCTCAATTATACACCAAACAAAAGCTACGGGCGTCGTATTTGTATTTCTGTAGAAAAATTCTAAATCGGATAAAACGACGGAGATATAGCACAAAAACCGCGTGTTTTGCGTTTTTTCGTGTTTTCGCGTTTTTTCGTATTTTTACGTTCACGAACGTTTTCGGCCACTTGTATTGGTCCTACGCGTTTGGGAGTTATTAGATCGAAGAAAGAGGAGGCCACGCGGATTCCGAAACCGTCGGAATTTTCAAATCGGATAAAAATAGACTGAGATATGGCGAAAAACCGCTTTTTCGCGTTTTTTCGTTTTTTCGTTCACGAACGTTTTCGGCCACTTGTATTGGTCCTACGCGTTTGGGAGTTATTAGATCGAAGAAAGAGGAGGCCACGCGGATTCCGAAACCGTCGAAATTTTCAAATCAAATCGGATGGCGAAAAAATAGACTGAGATATGGCGAAAATTTTTTTTCGCGCTTTTTTTTTTCGTATTTTTACGTTCACGAACGTTTTCGGCCACTTGTATTGGTCCTACGCGTTTGGGAGTTATTAGATCGAAGAAAGAGGAGGCCACGCGGATTCCGAAACCGTCGAAATTTTTCAAATCGGATAAAAATAGACTGAGTTATGGCAAAAAACCGCTTTTTCGCGTTTTTCATGTATTTTTAATTTCAATCTCTCTTCACATACGTCATAGGCAGTCGGCGACCGAGCACTGTATTATGCAAAAGTCCGCATTGATATCCGGTGGTAATTGCGATCGGAATGTCGATTTTCTGTTTTGATGATACGAAATATTTGTTATTCGGTCGTAAACAACGTTCCGTAGTGCGTATTGCGCGGGAAAATGTGAAAAAAAAATTCTACAAAATGTGTTTTTCCACAATACTGACTGTGGTACGCAGATAAAACCGCTTTTTGCGTTTTTTCGTGTTTTTTACGTTCACGAACGTTTTTCGGTCACTTGTATTGGTCCTACGCGTTCGGGACCTATTAGATCAAAGAAAGAGGAGCCCACGCGGATTCCGAAACCGTCGGAATTTTCCGAATCGGATAAAAATAGACTGAGATATGGCGAAAAACCGCGTTTTTCGCGTTTTTTTCGTTCACGAACGTTTTCGGCCACTTGTATTGGTCCTACGCGTTTGGGAGTTATTAGATCGAAGAAAGAGGAGGCCACGCGGATTCCGAAACCGTCGGAATTTTTCAAATCGGATAAAAATAGACTGAGATATAGCGAAAAAACCGCTTTTTCGCGTTTTTCGTCTTTTTTACGTTCACGAACGTTTTTCGGCCACTTGTATTGGTCCTACGCGTTTGGGAGTTATTAGATCGAAGAAAGAGGAGGCCACGCGGATTCCGAAACCGTCGAAATTTTCCAAATCGGATAAAAATAGACTGAGATATGGCGAAAAAACCGCTTTTTCTGTTTTGATGACCCGAAATATTTGGTATTCGTTCGTAAACAACATTCCATAGTGCGTATTGCGCGGGAAAATATGAAAAAAAAAGGTCCAACAAAACGGGTTTTTTCCATTTATCTCGGCATCTATTGGTCTCCGAGACCTTGTTTATATACCAAACGACAGATACGGACGTCAGGTTGCTTTTCCGTCAAAAATTTAAGATACGTTCATTTTCCTAGAAGATATGGGGTTTGAAACCAAAAAAAAATTCGACAAACGAAAAAACGCTGTTTTTGGAAAATATGCGCGCATTTGCGAATTCATACCCTATTAACATACATCATAATCAACAAGAGAACGAGATCTATCTCATCGAAAAGACGGAATCAAGATTTCGTAAAAACTCAGGTCGTAGCGCCGATTTTTCTGTTTCGATGAAGCCATAAAAGTGCAAAAAAAAAAATGGTCAAACGCCCATTTCAGGCGGTTCCAATAGGAATAGACTAGCCGTGTTTGGTATCAAATAGGTAGCCGATCACGCGAGAAAATCATTTGCCGCAAAAATTTGCAATTTGAGCAAAATATCGATCGAAATATCGATTTTTAGTGTTTTGCGCGGGAAAATACGGTCAAAAAATGTCCAACACAACGGGTTTTTTCCACATTTCTCACCATCTATTTGTCTCCGAGACCTCAATTATACACCAAACAAAAGCTACGGGCGTCGTATTTGTATTTCTGTAGAAAAATTCTAAATCGGATAAAACGACGGAGATATAGCACAAAAACCGCGTGTTTTGCGTTTTTTCGTGTTTTCGTTTTTTCGTATTTTTTTCGTTTTCGGCCACTTGTATTGGTCCTACGCGTTTGGGAGTTATTTTTACGTTCACGATCGGATAAAAATAGACTGAGATATGGCGAAAAAACCGCTTTTTCGCGTTTTTTCGTATTTTTACGTTCACGAACGTTTTCGGCCACTTGTATTGGTCCTACGCGTTTGGGAGTTATTAGATCGAAGAAAGAAGGAGGCCACGCGGATTCCGAAACCGATTCGAAACCGTTTTTCAAATCGGATAAAAATAGACTGAGTTATGGCAAAAAACCGCTTTTTCGCGTTTTTCATGTATTTTTAATTTCAATCTCTCTTCACATACGTCATAGGCAGTCGGCGACCGAGCACTGTATTATGCAAAAGTCCGCATTGATATCCGGTGGTAATTGCGATCGGAATGTCGATTTTCTGTTTTGATGATACGAAATATTTGTTATTCGGTCGTAAACAACGTTCCGTAGTGCGTATTGCGCGGGAAAATGTGAAAAAAAATTCTACAAAATGTGTTTTTCCACAATACTGACTGTGGTACGCAGATAAAACCGCTTTTTGCGTTTTTTCGTGTTTTTACGTTCACGAACGTTTTCGGTCACTTGTATTGGTCCTACGCGTTCGGGACCTATTAGATCAAAGAAAGAGGAGGCCACGCGGATTCCGAAACCGTCGGAATTTTCCGAATCGGATAAAATAGACTGAGATATGGCGAAAAAACCGCTTTTTCGCGTTTTTTCGCGTTTTTCGTTCACGAACGTTTTCGGCCACTTGTATTGGTCCTACGCGTTTGGGAGTTATTAGATCGAAGAAAGAGGAGGCCACGCGGATTCGAAACCGTCGGAATTTTCAAATCGAGTTATTAGATCGAAGAAAGAGGAGGCCACGCGGATTCCGAAACCGTCGAAATTTTCCAAATCGGATAAAAATAGACTGAGATATGGCGAAAAAACCGCTTTTTCTGTTTTGATGACCCGAAATATTTGGTATTCGTTCGTAAACAACATTCCATAGTGCGTATTGCGCGGGAAAATATGAAAAAAAAAGGTCCAACAAAACGGGTTTTTTCCATTTATCTCGGCATCTATTGGTCTCCGAGACCTTGTTTATATACCAAACGACAGATACGGACGTCAGGTTGCTTTTCCGTCAAAAATTTAAGATACGTTCATTTTCCTAGAAGATATGGGGTTTGAAACCAAAAAAAAATTCGACAAACGAAAAAACGCTGTTTTTGGAAAATATGCGCGCATTTGCGAATTCATACCCTATTAACATACATCATAATCAACAAGAGAACGAGATCTATCTCATCGAAAAGACGGAATCAAGATTTCGTAAAACTCAGGTCGTAGCGCCGATTTTTCTGTTTCGATGAAGCCATAAAAGTGCAAAAAAAAAATGGTCAAACGCCCATTTCAGGCGGTTCCAATAGGAATAGACTAGCCGTGTTTGGTATCAAATAGGTAGCCGATCACGCGAGAAAATCATTTGCCGCAAAAATTTGCAATTTGAGCAAAATATCGATCGAAATATCGATTTTAGTGTTTTGCGCGGGAAAATACGGTCAAAAATGTCCAACACAACGGGTTTTTCCACATTTCTCACCATCTATTTGTCTCCGAGACCTCAATTATACACCAAACAAAAGCTACGGGCGTCGTATTTGTATTTCTGTAGAAAAATTCTAAATCGGATAAAACTGACGGAGATATAGCACAAAAACCGCGTGTTTTGCGTTTTTTCGTGTTTTCGCGTTTTTTCGTATTTTTACGTTCACGAACGTTTTTCGGCCACTTGTATTGGTCCTACGCGTTTGGGAGTTATTAGATCGAAGAAAGAGGAGGCCACGCGGATTCCGAAACCGTCGGAATTTTTCAAATCGGATAAAAATAGACTGAGATATGGCGAAAAAACCGCTTTATTCGCGTTTTTTTTCGAACGTTTTCGGCCACTTGTTTTTACGTTCACGAACGAATTTTTTCGGCCACTTGTATTGGTCCTACGCGTTTGGGAGTTATTAGATCGAAGAAAGAGGAGGCCACGCGGATTCCGAAACCGTCGAAATTTTTCAAATCGGATAAAAATAGACTGAGTTATGGCAAAAAAACCGCTTTATTCGCGTTTTTTCATGTATTTTTTTAATTTCAATCTCTCTTCACATACGTCATAGGCAGTCGGCGACCGAGCACTGTATTATGCGAAAGTCCGCATTGATATCCGGTGGTAATTGCGATCGGAATGTCGATTTCTCTGTTTTGATGATACGAAATATTTGTTATTCGGTCGTAAACAACGTTCCGTAGTGCGTATTGCGCGGGAAAATGTGAAAAAAAATTCTACAAAATGTGTTTTTCCACAATACTGACTGTGGTACGCAGATAAAACCGCTTTTTGCGTTTTTTCGTGTTTTTACGTTCACGAACGTTTTCGGTCACTTGTATTGGTCCTACGCGTTCGGGACCTATTAGATCAAAGAAAAGGAGGCCACGCGGATTCCGAAACCGTCGGAATTTTCCGAATCGGATAAAATAGACTGAGATATGGCGAAAAACCGCGTTTTTCGCGTTTTTTCGTTCACGAACGTTTTCGGCCACTTGTATTGGTCCTACGCGTTTGGGAGTTATTAGATCGAAGAAAGAGGAGGCCACGCGGATTCCGAAACCGTCGGAATTTTTCAAATCGGATAAAAATAGACTGAGATATAGCGAAAAACCGCTTTTTCGCGTTTTTTCGTATTTTTACGTTCACGAACGTTTTCGGCCACTTGTATTGGTCCTACGCGTTTGGGAGTTATTAGATCGAAGAAAGAGGAGGCCACGCGGATTCCGAAACCGTCGAAATTTTCCAAATCGGATAAAAATAGACTGAGATATGGCGAAAAAACCGCTTTTTCTGTTTTGATGACCCGAAATATTTGGTATTCGTTCGTAAACAACATTCCATAGTGCGTATTGCGCGGGAAAATATGAAAAAAAAAGGTCCAACAAAACGGGTTTTTTCCATTTATCTCGGCATCTATTGGTCTCCGAGACCTTGTTTATATACCAAACGACAGATACGGACGTCAGGTTGCTTTTCCGTCAAAAATTTAAGATACGTTCATTTTCCTAGAAGATATGGGGTTTGAAACCAAAAAAAAATTCGACAAACGAAAAAACGCTGTTTTTGGAAAATATGCGCGCATTTGCGAATTCATACCCTATTAACATACATCATAATCAACAAGAGAACGAGATCTATCTCATCGAAAAGACGGAATCAAGATTTCGTAAAAACTCAGGTCGTAGCGCCGATTTTTCTGTTTCGATGAAGCCATAAAAGTGCAAAAAAAAAATGGTCAAACGCCCATTTCAGGCGGTTCCAATAGGAATAGACTAGCCGTGTTTGGTATCAAATAGGTAGCCGATCACGCGAGAAAATCATTTGCCGCAAAAATTTGCAATTTGAGCAAAATATCGATCGAAATATCGATTTTAGTGTTTTGCGCGGGAAAATACGGTCAAAAATGTCCAACACAACGGGTTTTTCCACATTTCTCACCATCTATTTGTCTCCGAGACCTCAATTATAAACCAAACAAAAGCTACGGGCGTCGTATTTGTATTTCTGTAGAAAAATTCTAAATCGGATAAAACTGACGGAGATATAGCACAAAAACCGCGTGTTTTGCGTTTTTTCGTGTTTTCGCGTTTTTTCGTATTTTTACGTTCACGAACGTTTTCGGCCACTTGTATTGGTCCTACGCGTTTGGGAGTTATTAGATCGAAGAAAGAGGAGGCCACGCGGATTCCGAAACCGTCGAAATTTTTCAAATCGGATAAAATAGACTGAGATATGGCGAAAAAACCGCTTTTTCGCGTTTTTTCGTATTTTTACGTTCACGAACGTTTTCGGCCACTTGTATTGGTCCTACGCGTTTGGGAGTTATTAGATCGAAGAAAAGGAGGCCACGCGGATTCCGAAACCGTCGAAATTTTCAAATCGGATAAAATAGACTGAGTTATGGCAAAAAACCGCTTTTTCGCGTTTTTCATGTATTTTTAATTTCAATCTTCTTCACATACGTCATTGGCAGTACGCGACCGAGCACTGTATTATGCAAAAGTCCGCATTGATATCCGGTGGTAATTGCGATCGGAATGTCGATTTTCTGTTTTGATGATACGAAATATTTGTTATTCGGTCGTAAACAACGTTCCGTAGTGCGTATTGCGCGGGAAAATGTGAAAAAAAATTCTACAAAATGTGTTTTTCCACAATACTGACTGTGGTACGCAGATAAAACCGCTTTTTGCGTTTTTTCGTGTTTTTACGTTCACGAACGTTTTCGGTCACTTGTATTGGTCCTACGCGTTCGGGACCTATTAGATCAAAGAAAGCGGAGACCCACGCGGATTCCGAAACCGTCGGAATTTTCCGAATCGGATAAAATAGACTGAGATATGGCGAAAAAACCGCGTTTTTCGCGTTTTTTCGTTCACGAACGTTTTCGGCCACTTGTATTGGTCCTACGCGTTTGGGACTATTAGATCGAAGAAAGAGGAGGCCACGCGGATTCCGAAACCGTCGGAATTTTCAAATCGGATAAAAATAGACTGAGATATGGCGAAAAACCGCTTTTTCGCGTTTTTTCGTATTTTTACGTTCACGAACGTTTTCGGCCACTTGTATTGGTCCTACGCGTTTGGGAGTTATTAGATAAAGAACATTCGAAACCGTCGAAATTTTCCAAATCGGATAAAAATAGACTGAGATATGGCGAAAAAACCGCTTTTTCTGTTTTGATGACCCGAAATATTTGGTATTCGTTCGTAAACAACATTCCATAGTGCGTATTGCGCGGGAAAATATGAAAAAAAGGTCCAACAAAACGGGTTTTTCCATTTATCTCGGCATCTATTGGTCTCCGAGACCTTGTTTATATACCAAACGACAGATACGGACGTCAGGTTGCTTTTCCGTCAAAAATTTAAGATACGTTCATTTTCCTAGAAGATATGGGGTTTGAAACCAAAAAAAAATTCGACAAACGAAAAAACGCTGTTTTTGGAAAATATGCGCGCATTTGCGAATTCATACCCTATTAACATACATCATAATCAACAAGAGAACGAGATCTATCTCATCGAAAAGACGGAATCAAGATTTCGTAAAACTCAGGTCGTAGCGCCGATTTTTCTGTTTCGATGAAGCCATAAAAGTGCAAAAAAAAAATGGTCAAACGCCCATTTCAGGCGGTTCCAATAGGAATAGACTAGCCGTGTTTGGTATCAAATAGGTAGCCGATCACGCGAGAAAATCATTTGCCGCAAAAATTTGCAATTTGAGCAAAATATCGATCGAAATATCGATTTTTAGTGTTTTGCGCGGGAAAATACGGTCAAAAATGTCCAACACAACGGGTTTTTCCACATTTCTCACCATCTATTTGTCTCCGAGACCTCAATTATACACCAAACAAAAGCTACGGGCGTCGTATTTGTATTTCTGTAGAAAAATTCTAAATCGGATAAAACTGACGGAGATATAGCACAAAAACCGCGTGTTTTGCGTTTTTTCGTGTTTTCGCGTTTTTTCGTATTTTTACGTTCACGAACGTTTTCGGCCACTTGTATTGGTCCTACGCGTTTGGGAGTTATTAGATCGAAGAAAGAGGAGGCCACGCGGATTCGAAACCGTCGGAATTTTCAAATCGGATAAAAATCGGATAAAAATAGACTGAGTTATGTTATTAGCGAAGAAAAAATTCCGAAACCGTCGAAATTTTTCAAATCGGATAAAATAGCGATATTTTTTCGCGTTTTTTCGTTTTTACGTTCACGAACGTTTTCGGCCACTTGTATTGGTCCTACGCGTTTGGGAGTTATTAGATCGAAGAAAGAGGAGGCCACGCGGATTCCGAAACCGTCGAAGGAGGCCACGCGGATTTTTTCAAATCGGATAAAATAGACTGAGATATAGCGAAAAAACCGCTTTTTCGCGTTTTTTTCAAATCGGATAAAATAGACTGAGATAGATGAGATATAGCGAAAAAACCGCTTTTTCGCGTTTTTTCGTATTTTTACGTTCACGAACGTTTTCGGCCACTTGTATTGGTCCTACGCGTTTGGGAGTTATTAGATCGAAGAAAGAGGAGGCCACGCGGATTCGAAACCGTCGAAATTTTCAAATCGGATAAAAATAGACTGAGTTATGGCAAAAAACCGCTTTTTCGCGTTTTTCATGTATTTTTAATTTCAATCTCTCTTCACATACGTCATAGGCAGTCGGCGACCGAGCACTGTATTATGCAAAAGTCCGCATTGATATCCGGTGGTAATTGCGATCGGAATGTCGATTTTTCTGTTTTGATGATACGAAATATTTGTTATTCGGTCGTAAACAACGTTCCGTAGTGCGTATTGCGCGGGAAAATGTGAAAAAAAATATTCTACAAAATGTGTTTTTCCACAATACTGACTGTGGTACGCAGATAAAACCGCTTTTTTTGCGTTTTTTCGTGTTTTTTACGTTCACGAACGTTTTTCGGTCACTTGTATTGGTCCTACGCGTTCGGGACCTATTAGATCAAAGAAAGAAGAGCCCACGCGGATTCCGAAACCGTCGGAATTTTCCGAATCGGATAAAAATAGACTGAGATATGGCGAAAAAACCGCGTTTTTCGCGTTTTTTTCGTTCACGAACGTTTTTCGGCCACTTGTATTGGTCCTACGCGTTTGGGAGTTATTAGATCGAAGAAAGAGGAGGCCACGCGGATTCCGAAACCGTCGGAATTTTCCAAATCGGATAAAAATAGACTGAGATATAGCGAAAAAACCGCTTTTTCGCGTTTTTTTCGTATTTTTTACGTTCACGAACGTTTTCGGCCACTTGTATTGGTCCTACGCGTTTGGGAGTTATTAGATCGAAGAAAGAGGAGGCCACGCGGATTCCGAAACCGTCGAAATTTTCCAAATCGGATAAAAATAGACTGAGATATGGCGAAAAAACCGCTTTTTCTGTTTTGATGACCCGAAATATTTGGTATTCGTTCGTAAACAACATTCCATAGTGCGTATTGCGCGGGAAAATATGAAAAAAAAAGGTCCAACAAAACGGGTTTTTTCCATTTATCTCGGCATCTATTGGTCTCCGAGACCTTGTTTATATACCAAACGACAGATACGGACGTCAGGTTGCTTTTCCGTCAAAAATTTAAGATACGTTCATTTTCCTAGAAGATATGGGGTTTGAAACCAAAAAAAAATTCGACAAACGAAAAAACGCTGTTTTTGGAAAATATGCGCGCATTTTCGAATTCATACCCTATTAACATACATCATAATCAACAAGAGAACGAGATCTATCTCATCGAAAAGACGGAATCAAGATTTCGTAAAAACTCAGGTCGTAGCGCCGATTTTTCTGTTTCGATGAAGCCATAAAAGTGCAAAAAAAAAAATGGTCAAACGCCCATTTCAGGCGGTTCCAATAGGAATAGACTAGCCGTGTTTGGTATCAAATAGGTAGCCGATCACGCGAGAAAATCATTTGCCGCAAAAATTTGCAATTTGAGCAAAATATCGATCGAAATATCGATTTTTAGTGTTTTGCGCGGGAAAATACGGTCAAAAAATGTCCAACACAACGGGTTTTTTCCACATTTCTCACCATCTATTTGTCTCCGAGACCTCAATTATACACCAAACAAAAGCTACGGGCGTCGTATTTGTATTTCTGTAGAAAAATTCTAAATCGGATAAAAACTGACGGAGATATAGCACAAAAACCGCGTGTTTTGCGTTTTTTTTCGTGTTTTTCGCGTTTTTTTCGTATTTTTTACGTTCACGAACGTTTTTCGGCCACTTGTATTGGTCCTACGCGTTTGGGAGTTATTAGATCGAAGAAAGAGGAGGCCACGCGGATTCCGAAACCGTCGAAATTTTTCAAATCGGATAAAAATAGACTGAGATATGGCGAAAAAAAACGAACGCGGCCACTTGTATTTCCTCGCGTTTGGGAGTTTTTCGTCCGAAACCGTTTTTCAAACGTTCACGAACGTATTTTTTTCGGCCACTTGTATTGGTCCTACGCGTTTGGGAGTTATTAGATCGAAGAAAGAGGAGGCCACGCGGATTCCGAAACCGTCGAAATTTTTCAAATCGGATAAAAATAGACTGAGTTATGGCAAAAAACCGCTTTTTCGCGTTTTTCATGTATTTTTAATTTCAATCTCTCTTCACATACGTCATAGGCAGTCGGCGACCGAGCACTGTATTATGCAAAAGTCCGCATTGATATCCGGTGGTAATTGCGATCGGAATGTCGATTTTCTGTTTTGATGATACGAAATATTTGTTATTCGGTCGTAAACAACGTTCCGTAGTGCGTATTGCGCGGGAAAATGTGAAAAAAAATTCTACAAAATGTGTTTTTCCACAATACTGACTGTGGTACGCAGATAAAACCGCTTTTTGCGTTTTTTCGTGTTTTTACGTTCACGAACGTTTTCGGTCACTTGTATTGGTCCTACGCGTTCGGGACCTATTAGATCAAAGAAAGAGGAGCCCACGCGGATTCCGAAACCGTCGGAATTTTCCGAATCGGATAAAAATAGACTGAGATATGGCGAAAAAACCGCGTTTTTCGCGTTTTTTCGTTCACGAACGTTTTTCGGCCACTTGTATTGGTCCTACGCGTTTGGGAGTTATTAGATCGAAGAAAGAAGAGGCCACGCGGATTCCGAAACCGTCGGAATTTTCAAATCGGATAAAAATAGACTGAGATATAGCGAAAAAACCGCTTTTTCGCGTTTTTTTTCGTTTTTACGTTCACGAACGTTTTCGGCCACTTGTATTGGTCCTACGCGTTTGGGAGTTATTAGATCGAAGAAAGAGGAGGCCACGCGGATTCCGAAACCGTCGAAATTTTCCAAATCGGATAAAAATAGACTGAGATATGGCGAAAAAACCGCTTTTTCTGTTTTGATGACCCGAAATATTTGGTATTCGTTCGTAAACAACATTCCATAGTGCGTATTGCGCGGGAAAATATGAAAAAAAAAGGTCCAACAAAACGGGTTTTTTCCATTTATCTCGGCATCTATTGGTCTCCGAGACCTTGTTTATATACCAAACGACAGATACGGACGTCAGGTTGCTTTTCCGTCAAAAATTTAAGATACGTTCATTTTCCTAGAAGATATGGGGTTTGAAACCAAAAAAAAATTCGACAAACGAAAAAACGCTGTTTTTGGAAAATATGCGCGCATTTGCGAATTCATACCCTATTAACATACATCATAATCAACAAGAGAACGAGATCTATCTCATCGAAAAGACGGAATCAAGATTTCGTAAAAACTCAGGTCGTAGCGCCGATTTTTCTGTTTCGATGAAGCCATAAAAGTGCAAAAAAAAAAATGGTCAAACGCCCATTTCAGGCGGTTCCAATAGGAATAGACTAGCCGTGTTTGGTATCAAATAGGTAGCCGATCACGCGAGAAAATCATTTGCCGCAAAAATTTGCAATTTGAGCAAAATATCGATCGAAATATCGATTTTAGTGTTTTGCGCGGGAAAATACGGTCAAAAATGTCCAACACAACGGGTTTTTCCACATTTCTCACCATCTATTTGTCTCCGAGACCTCAATTATACACCAAACAAAAGCTACGGGCGTCGTATTTGTATTTCTGTAGAAAAATTCTAAATCGGATAAAAACTGACGGAGATATAGCACAAAAACCGCGTGTTTTGCGTTTTTTCGTGTTTTCGCGTTTTTTCGTATTTTTACGTTCACGAACGTTTTCGGCCACTTGTATTGGTCCTACGCGTTTGGGAGTTATTAGATCGAAGAAAGAGGAGGCCACGCGGATTCCGAAACCGTCGGAATTTTTCAAATCGGATAAAAATAGACTGAGATATGGCGAAAAACCGCTTTTTCGCGTTTTTTCGCGTTTTTTACGTTCACGAACGTTTTCGGCCACTTGTATTGGTCCTACGCGTTTGGGAGTTATTAGATCGAAGAAAGAGGAGGCCACGCGGATTCCGAAACCGTCGGAAATTTTCAAATCGGATAAAAATAGACTGAGATATAGCGAAAAAAATTTTTACGTTCACGAACGTTTTCGGCCACTTGTATTGGTCCTACGCGTTTGGGAGTTATTAGATCGAAGAAAGAGGAGGCCACGCGGATTCCGAAACCGTCGAAATTTTTCAAATCGGATAAAAATAGACTGAGTTATGGCAAAAAACCGCTTTTTCGCGTTTTTCATGTATTTTTAATTTCAATCTCTCACACATACGTCATAGGCAGGCAGTCGGCGACCGAGCACTGTATTATGCAAAAGTCCGCATTGATATCCGGTGGTAATTGCGATCGGAATGTCGATTTTTCTGTTTTGATGATACGAAATATTTGTTATTCGGTCGTAAACAACGTTCCGTAGTGCGTATTGCGCGGGAAAATGTGAAAAAAAAATTCTACAAAATGTGTTTTTCCACAATACTGACTGTGGTACGCAGATAAAACCGCTTTTTGCGTTTTTTCGTGTTTTTACGTTCACGAACGTTTTTCGGTCACTTGTATTGGTCCTACGCGTTCGGGACCTATTAGATCAAAGAAAGAGAGCCCACGCGGATTCCGAAACCGTCGGAATTTTCCGAATCGGATAAAAATAGACTGAGATATGGCGAAAAAACCGCGTTTTTCGCGTTTTTTTCGTTCACGAACGTTTTTCGGCCACTTGTATTGGTCCTACGCGTTTGGGAGTTATTAGATCGAAGAAAGAGGAGGCCACGCGGATTCCGAAACCGTCGGAATTTTTCAAATCGGATAAAAATAGACTGAGATATAGCGAAAAAACCGCTTTTTTCGCGTTTTTTTCGTATTTTTTACGTTCACGAACGTTTTTCGGCCACTTGTATTGGTCCTACGCGTTTGGGAGTTATTAGATCGAAGAAAGAGGAGGCCACGCGGATTCCGAAACCGTCGAAATTTTCCAAATCGGATAAAAATAGACTGAGATATGGCGAAAAAACCGCTTTTTTCTGTTTTGATGACCCGAAATATTTGGTATTCGTTCGTAAACAACATTCCATAGTGCGTATTGCGCGGGAAAATATGAAAAAAAAAGGTCCAACAAAACGGGTTTTTTCCATTTATCTCGGCATCTATTGGTCTCCGAGACCTTGTTTATATACCAAACGACAGATACGGACGTCAGGTTGCTTTTCCGTCAAAAATTTAAGATACGTTCATTTTCCTAGAAGATATGGGGTTTGAAACCAAAAAAAAATTCGACAAACGAAAAAACGCTGTTTTTGGAAAATATGCGCGCATTTGCGAATTCATACCCTATTAACATACATCATAATCAACAAGAGAACGAGATCTATCTCATCGAAAAGACGGAATCAAGATTTCGTAAAACTCAGGTCGTAGCGCCGATTTTTCTGTTTCGATGAAGCCATAAAAGTGCAAAAAAAAAAATGGTCAAACGCCCATTTCAGGCGGTTCCAATAGGAATAGACTAGCCGTGTTTGGTATCAAATAGGTAGCCGATCACGCGAGAAAATCATTTGCCGCAAAAATTTGCAATTTGAGCAAAATATCGATCGAAATATCGATTTTTAGTGTTTTGCGCGGGAAAATACGGTCAAAAAATGTCCAACACAACGGGTTTTTCCACATTTCTCACCATCTATTTGTCTCCGAGACCTCAATTATACACCAAACAAAAGCTACGGGCGTCGTATTTGTATTTCTGTAGAAAAATTCTAAATCGGATAAAAACTGACGGAGATATAGCACAAAAACCGCGTGTTTTGCGTTTTTTTTCGTGTTTTTCGCGTTTTTTCGTATTTTTACGTTCACGAACGTTTTCGGCCACTTGTATTGGTCCTACGCGTTTGGGAGTTATTAGATCGAAGAAAGAGGAGGCCACGCGGATTCCGAAACCGTCGAATTTTTCAAATCGGATAAAAATAGACTGAGATATGGCGAAAAAACCGTTTTTTCGCGTTTTTTTTCGTATTTTTTACGTTCACGAACGTTTTTCGGCCACTTGTATTGGTCCTACGCGTTTGGGAGTTATTAGATCGAAGAAAGAGGAGGCCACGCGGATTCCGAAACCGTCGAAATTTTTCAAATCGGATAAAAATAGACTGAGTTATGGCGAAAAAACCCCTTTTTTCGCGTTTTTTCATGTATTTTTTTAATTTCAATT
Organism: Slavum lentiscoides; assembly: GCA_032441835.1. Classification (NCBI taxonomy): domain Eukaryota; kingdom Metazoa; phylum Arthropoda; class Insecta; order Hemiptera; family Aphididae; genus Slavum; species Slavum lentiscoides. Next base: position 19,487 of record JAIVES010000188.1, read on the forward strand.
TCTCTTCACATACGTCATAGGCAGTCGGCGACCGAGCACTGTATTATGCAAAAGTCCGCATTGATATCCGGTTGTAATTACGATTGGAATGTCGATTTTTCTGTTTTGATGATACGAAATATTTGTTATTCGGTCGTAAACAACGTTCCGTAGTGCGTATTGCGCGGGAAAATGTGAAAAAAAATTCTACAAAATGGGTTTTTTCCACAATACTGACTGTGGTACGCAGATAAAACCGCTTTTTGCGTTTTTTCGTGTTTTTTACGTTCACGAACGTTTTTCGGTCACTTGTATTGGTCCTACGCGTTCGGGACCTATTAGATCAAAGAAAGAGGAGGCCACGCGGATTCCGAAACCGTCGGAATTTTCCGAATCGGATAAAAATAGACTGAGATATGGCGAAAAAACCGCGTTTTTCGCGTTTTTTTCGTTCACGAACGTTTTTCGGCCACTTGTATTGGTCCTACGCGTTTGGGAGTTATTAGATCGAAGAAAGAGGAGGCCACGCGGATTCCGAAACCGTCGAAATTTTCAAATCGGATAAAAATAGACTGAGATATGGCGAAAAAAACCGCTTTTTCGCGTTTTTTCGTTTCGTAATCGCGTGTTTTGCGATTTTTTCGTGTTTTCGCGTTTTTTCGTGTTTTTTACGTTCACGAACGTTTTTCGGCCACTTGTATTGGTCCTACGCGTTTGGGAGTTATTAGATCGAAGAAAGAGGAGGCCACGCGGATTCCGAAACCGTCGAAATTTTTCAAATCGGATAAAAATAGACTGAGATATGGCGAAAAACCGCCGCTTTTTCGCGTTTTTTCGTATTTTTACGTTCACGAACGTTTTCGGCCACTTGTATTGGTCCTACGCGTTTGGGAGTTATTAGATCGAAGAAAGAGGAGGCCACGCGGATTCCGAAACCGTCGAAAATTTTCAAATCGGATAAAAATAGACTGAGTTATGGCAAAAAACCGCTTTTTTCGCGTTTTTTCATGTATTTTTTTAATTTCAATCTCTCTTCACATACGTCATAGGCAGTCGGCGACCGAGCACTGTATTATGCAAAAGTCCGCATTGATATCCGGTGGTAATTGCGATCGGAATGTCGATTTTCTGTTTTGATGATACGAAATATTTGTTATTCGGTCGTAAACAACGTTCCGTAGTGCGTATTGCGCGGGAAAATGTGAAAAAAAAATTCTACAAAATGTGTTTTTCCACAATACTGACTGTGGTACGCAGATAAAACCGCTTTTTGCGTTTTTTCGTGTTTTTACGTTCACGAACGTTTTTCGGTCACTTGTATTGGTCCTACGCGTTCGGGACCTATTAGATCAAAGAAAGAAGAGGCCACGCGGATTCCGAAACCGTCGGAATTTTCCGAATCGGATAAAAATAGACTGAGATATGGCGAAAAAACCGCGTTTTTCGCGTTTTTTTCGTTCACGAACGTTTTTCGGCCACTTGTATTGGTCCTACGCGTTTGGGAGTTATTAGATCGAAGAAAGAGGAGGCCACGCGGATTCCGAAACCGTCGGAATTTTTCAAATCGGATAAAAATAGACTGAGATATAGCGAAAAAACCGCTTTTTCGCGTTTTTTTCGTATTTTTTACGTTCACGAACGTTTTTCGGCCACTTGTATTGGTCCTACGCGTTTGGGAGTTATTAGATCGAAGAAAGAGGAGGCCACGCGGATTCCGAAACCGTCGAAATTTTCCAAATCGGATAAAAATAGACTGAGATATGGCGAAAAAACCGCTTTTTCTGTTTTGATGACCCGAAATATTTGGTATTCGTTCGTAAACAACATTCCATAGTGCGTATTGCGCGGGAAAATATGAAAAAAAAAGGTCCAACAAAACGGGTTTTTTCCATTTATCTCGGCATCTATTGGTCTCCGAGACCTTGTTTATATACCAAACGACAGATACGGACGTCAGGTTGCTTTTCCGTCAAAAATTTAAGATACGTTCATTTTCCTAGAAGATATGGGGTTTGAAACCAAAAAAAAATTCGACAAACGAAAAAACGCTGTTTTTGGAAAATATGCGCGCATTTGCGAATTCATACCCTATTAACATACATCATAATCAACAAGAGAACGAGATCTATCTCATCGAAAAGACGGAATCAAGATTTCGTAAAAACTCAGGTCGTAGCGCCGATTTTTCTGTTTCGATGAAGCCATAAAAGTGCAAAAAAAAAAATGGTCAAACGCCCATTTCAGGCGGTTCCAATAGGAATAGACTAGCCGTGTTTGGTATCAAATAGGTAGCCGATCACGCGAGAAAATCATTTGCCGCAAAAATTTGCAATTTGAGCAAAATATCGATCGAAATATCGATTTTTAGTGTTTTGCGCGGGAAAATACGGTCAAAAAATGTCCAACACAACGGGTTTTTTCCACATTTCTCACCATCTATTTGTCTCCGAGACCTCAATTATACACCAAACAAAAGCTACGGGCGTCGTATTTGTATTTCTGTAGAAAAATTCTAAATCGGATAAAAACTGACGGAGATATAGCACAAAAACCGCGTGTTTTGCGTTTTTTTCGTGTTTTCGCGTTTTTTCGTATTTTTACGTTCACGAACGTTTTCGGCCACTTGTATTGGTCCTACGCGTTTGGGAGTTATTAGATCGAAGAAAGAGGAGGCCACGCGGATTCCGAAACCGTCGGAATTTTTCAAATCGGATAAAATAGACTGAGATATGGCGAAAAAACCGCTTTTTTCGCGTTTTTTTCGTATTTTTTACGTTCACGAACGTTTTCGGCCACTTGTATTGGTCCTACGCGTTTGGGAGTTATTAGATCGAAGAAAGAGGAGGCCACGCGGATTCCGAAAACGTCGAAATTTTTCAAATCGGATAAAAATAGACTGAGATATTGCGAAAAAACCGCTTTTTCGCGTTTTTTCATGTATTTTTTTAATTTCAATCTCTCTTCACATACGTCATAGGCAGTCGGCGACCGAGCACTGTATTATGCAAAAGTCCGCATTGATATCCGGTGGTAATTGCGATCGGAATGTCGATTTTTCTGTTTTGATGATACGAAATATTTGTTATTCGGTCGTAAACAACGTTCCGTAGTGCGTATTGCGCGGGAAAATGTGAAAAAAAATTCTACAAAATCGGTTTTTCCACAATACTGACTGTGGTACGCAGATAAAACCGCTTTTTTTGCGTTTTTTTCGTGTTTTTACGTTCACGAACGTTTTTCGGTCACTTGTATTGGTCCTACGCGTTTGGGAGTTATTAGATCGAAGAAAGAGGAGGCCACGCGGATTCCGAAACCGTCGTCGAATTTTTCAAATCGGATAAAAATAGACTGAGATATGGCGAAAAAACCGCTTTTTCGCGTTTTTCGTCGTTTTTACGTTCACGAACGTTTTCGGCCACTTGTATTGGTCCTACGCGTTTGGGAGTTATTAGATCGAAGAAAGAGGAGGCCACGCGGATTCCGAAACCGTCGAAATTTTCAAATCGGATAAAAATAGACTGAGATATAGCGAAAAAACCGCTTTTTCGCGTTTTTTTCGTATTTTTACGTTCACGAACGTTTTCGGCCACTTGTATTGGTCCTACGCGTTTGGGAGTTATTAGATCGAAGAAAGAGGAGGCCACGCGGATTCCGAAACCGTCGAAATTTTTCAAATCGGATAAAAATAGACTGAGTTATGGCAAAAAACCGCTTTTTTCGCGTTTTTCATGTATTTTTAATTTCAATCTCTCTTCACATACGTCATAGGCAGTCGGCGACCGAGCACTGTATTATGCAAAAGTCCGCATTGATATCCGGTGGTAATTGCGATCGGAATGTCGATTTTTCTGTTTTGATGATACGAAATATTTGTTATTCGGTCGTAAACAACGTTCCGTAGTGCGTATTGCGCGGGAAAATGTGAAAAAAAATTCTACAAAATGTGTTTTTCCACAATACTGACTGTGGTACGCAGATAAAACCGCTTTTTGCGTTTTTTCGTGTTTTTTACGTTCACGAACGTTTTCGGTCACTTGTATTGGTCCTACGCGTTCGGGACCTATTAGATCAAAGAAAGAGGAGGCCACGCGGATTCCGAAACCGTCGGAATTTTCCGAATCGGATAAAAATAGACTGAGATATGGCGAAAAAACCGCGTTTTTCGCGTTTTTTTCGTTCACGAACGTTTTTCGGCCACTTGTATTGGTCCTACGCGTTTGGGAGTTATTAGATCGAAGAAAGAGGAGGCCACGCGGATTCCGAAACCGTCGGAATTTTCAAATCGGATAAAAATAGACTGAGATATAGCGAAAAAACCGCTTTTTCGCGTTTTTTTCGTATTTTTTACGTTCACGAACGTTTTCGGCCACTTGTATTGGTCCTACGCGTTTGGGAGTTATTAGATCGAAGAAAGAGGAGGCCACGCGGATTCCGAAACCGTCGAAATTTTCCAAATCGGATAAAAATAGACTGAGATATGGCGAAAAAACCGCTTTTTCTGTTTTGATGACCCGAAATATTTGGTATTCGTTCGTAAACAACATTCCATAGTGCGTATTGCGCGGGAAAATATGAAAAAAAAAGGTCCAACAAAACGGGTTTTTTCCATTTATCTCGGCATCTATTGGTCTCCGAGACCTTGTTTATATACCAAACGACAGATACGGACGTCAGGTTGCTTTTTCCGTCAAAAAATTTAAGATACGTTCATTTTCCTAGAAGATATGGGGGTTTGAAACCAAAAAAAAAAATTCGACAAACGAAAAAAACGCTGTTTTTTGGAAAATATGCGCGCATTTGCGAATTCATACCCTATTAACATACATCATAATCAACAAGAGAACGAGATCTATCTCATCGAAAAGACGGAATCAAGATTTCGTAAAAACTCAGGTCGTAGCGCCGATTTTTCTGTTTCGATGAAGCCATAAAAGTGCAAAAAAAAAATGGTCAAACGCCCATTTCAGGCGGTTCCAATAGGAATAGACTAGCCGTGTTTGGTATCAAATAGGTAGCCGATCACGCGAGAAAATCATTTGCCGCAAAAAATTTGCAATTTGAGCAAAATATCGATCGAAATATCGATTTTTAGTGTTTTGCGCGGGAAAATACGGTCAAAAATGTCCAACACAACGGGTTTTTTCCACATTTCTCACCATCTATTTGTCTCCGAGACCTCAATTATACACCAAACAAAAGCTACGGGCGTCGTATTTGTATTTCTGTAGAAAAATTCTAAATCGGATAAAAACTGACGGAGATATAGCACAAAAACCGCGTTTTTTTCGTATTTTTTACGTTCACGAACGTTTTTCGGCCACTTGTATTGGTCCTACGCGTTTGGGAGTTATTAGATCGAAGAAAGAGGAGGCCACGCGGATTCCGAAACCGTCGGAATTTTCCAAATCGGATAAAAATAGACTGAGATATGGCGAAAAAACCGCTTTTTTCGATTTTTTTCGTATTTTTTACGTTCACGAACGTTTTTCGGCCACTTGTATTGGTCCTACGCGTTTGGGAGTTATTAGATCGAAGAAAGAGGAGGCCACGCGGATTCCGAAACCGTCGGAATTTTCCAAATCGGATAAAAATAGACTGAGATATAGCGAAAAAACCGCTTTTTTCGCGTTTTTTTCGTATTTTTTTTAATTTCAATCTCTCTTCACATACGTCATAGGCAGTCGGCGACCGAGCACTGTATTATGCAAAAGTCCGCATTGATATCCGGTGGTAATTGCGATCGGAATGTCGATTTTTCTGTTTTGATGATACGAAATATTTGTTATTCGGTCGTAAACAACGTTCCGTAGTGCGTATTGCGCGGGAAAATGTGAAAAAAAAAAATTCTACAAAATGTGTTTTTTCCACAATACTGACTGTGGTACGCAGATAAAACCGCTTTTTTTGCGTTTTTTTCGTGTTTTTACGTTCACGAACGTTTTCGGTCACTTGTATTGGTCCTACGCGTTTGGGACCTATTAGATCGAAGAGAAGAGGAGCGTTCCACGCGGATTCGTTTGGAGTTATTAGATCGAAACCGTCCGAAACCGTCGAATTTTTCAAATCGGATAAAAATAGACTGAGATATGGCGAAAAAACCGCGCGTTTTTTTCGCGTTTTTTCGTTTTTTACGTTCACGAACGTTTTCGGCCACTTGTATTGGTCCTACGCGTTTGGGAGTTATTAGATCGAAGAAAGAGGAGGCCACGCGGATTCCGAAACCGTCGAAATTTTTCAAATCGGATAAAAATAGACTGAGATATAGCGAAAAAACCGCTTTTTCGCGTTTTTTCGTATTTTTACGTTCACGAACGTTTTTCGGCCACTTGTATTGGTCCTACGCGTTTGGGAGTTATTAGATCGAAGAAAGAGGAGGCCACGCGGATTCCGAAACCGTCGAAATTTTTCAAATCGGATAAAAATAGACTGAGTTATGGCAAAAAAACCGCTTTTTTCGCGTTTTTTCATGTATTTTTTTAATTTCAATCTCTCTTCACATACGTCATAGGCAGTCGGCGACCGAGCACTGTATTATGCAAAAGTCCGCATTGATATCCGGTGGTAATTGCGATCGGAATGTCGATTTTCTGTTTTGATGATACGAAATATTTGTTATTCGGTCGTAAACAACGTTCCGTAGTGCGTATTGCGCGGGAAAATGTGAAAAAAAATTCTACAAAATGTGTTTTTCCACAATACTGACTGTGGTACGCAGATAAAACCGCTTTTGCGTTTTTTCGTGTTTTTTACGTTCACGAACGTTTTTCGGTCACTTGTATTGGTCCTACGCGTTCGGGACCTATTAGATCAAAGAAAGAGGAGCCCACGCGGATTCCGAAACCGTCAAAATTTTCCGAATCGGATAAAAATAGACTGAGATATGGCGAAAAAACCGCGTTTTTTTCGTTCACGAACGTTTTTCGGCCACTTGTATTGGTCCTACGCGTTTGGGAGTTATTAGGTCGAAGAAAGAGGAGGCCACGCGGATTCCGAAACCGTCGAAATTTTTCAAATCGGATAAAAATAGACTGAGATATAGCGAAAAAACCGCTTTTTCGCGTTTTTTCGTATTTTTACGTTCACGAACGTTTTTCGGCCACTTGTATTGGTCCTACGCGTTTGGGAGTTATTAGATCGAAGAAAGAGGAGGCCACGCGGATTCCGAAACCGTCGAAACCGTCGAAATTTTCCAAATCGGATAAAAATAGACTGAGATATGGCGAAAAAACCGCTTTTTTCTGTTTTGATGACCCGAAATATTTGGTATTCGTTCGTAAACAACATTCCATAGTGCGTATTGCGCGGGAAAATATGAAAAAAAAAGGTCCAACAAAACGGGTTTTTCCATTTATCTCGGCATCTATTGGTCTCCGAGACCTTGTTTATATACCAAACGACAGATACGGACGTCAGGTTGCTTTTCCGTCAAAAATTTAAGATACGTTCATTTTCCTAGAAGATATGGGGTTTGAAACCAAAAAAAAATTCGACAAACGAAAAAACGCTGTTTTTGGAAAATATGCGCGCATTTGCGAATTCATACCCTATTAACATACATCATAATCAACAAGAGAACGAGATCTATCTCATCGAAAAGACGGAATCAAGATTTCGTAAAACTCAGGTCGTAGCGCCGATTTTTCTGTTTCGATGAAGCCATAAAAGTGCAAAAAAAAAAATGGTCAAACGCCCATTTCAGGCGGTTCCAATAGGAATAGACTAGCCGTGTTTGGTATCAAATAGGTAGCCGATCACGCGAGAAAATCATTTGCCGCAAAAATTTGCAATTTGAGCAAAATATCGATCGAAATATCGATTTTAGTGTTTTGCGCGGGAAAATACGGTCAAAAATGTCCAACACAACGGGTTTTTCCACATTTCTCACCATCTATTTGTCTCCGAGACCTCAATTATACACCAAACAAAAGCTACGGGCGTCGTATTTGTATTTCTGTAGAAAAATTCTAAATCGGATAAAACTGCGGAGATATAGCACAAAAACCGCGTGTTTTGCGTTTTTTCGTGTTTTCGCGTTTTTTCGTATTTTTACGTTCACGAACGTTTTCGGCCACTTGTATTGGTCCTACGCGTTTGGGAGTTATTAGATCGAAGAAAGAGGAGGCCACGCGGATTCCGAAACCGTCGGAATTTTCCAAATCGGAGAAAAACAGACTGAGATATGGCGAAAAAACTGCTTTTTTCGCGTTTTTTACATTCACGAACGTTTTCGGCCACTTGTATTGGTCCTACGCGTTTGGGAGTTATTAGATCGAAGAAAGAGGAGGCCACGCGGATTCCGAAACCGTCGAAATTTTTCAAATCGGATAAAAATAGACTGAGATATGGCGAAAAAACCGCGTTTTTTCGTATTTTTTACGTTCACGAACGTTTTTCGGCCACTTGTATTCGTCCTACGCGTTTGGGAGTTATTAGGTCGAAGAAAGAGGAGGCCACGCGGATTCCGAAACCGTCGAAATTTTCGAAAATCGGATAAAAATAGACTGAGATATATTGCGCGAAAAAAACCGCCGTGTTTTTTCGCTGTTTTTTCGTCGTTTTTACGTTCACGAACGTTTTTCGGCCACTTGTATTGGTCCTACGCGTTTGGGAGTTATTAGATCGAAGAAAGAGGAGGCCACGCGGATTCCGAAACCGTCGAAATTTTTCAAATCGGATAAAAATAGACTGAGATATGGCGAAAAAACCGCTTTTTCGCGTTTTTTCGTATTTTTACGTTCACGAACGTTTTCGGCCACTTGTATTGGTCCTACGCGTTTGGGAGTTATTAGATCGAAGAAAGAGGAGGCCACGCGGATTCCGAAACCGTCGAAATTTTTCAAATCGGATAAAAATAGACTGAGATATAGCGAAAAACCGCTTTCGCGTTTTTTCGTATTTTTACGTTCACGAACGTTTTTCGGCCACTTGTATTGGTCCTACGCGTTTGGGAGTTATTAGATCGAAGAAAGAGGAGGCCACGCGGATTCCGAAACCGTCGAAAATTTTCAAATCGGATAAAAATAGACTGAGTTATGGCAAAAAACCGCTTTTTTCGCGTTTTTTCATGTATTTTTTTAATTTCAATCTCTCTTCACATACGTCATAGGCAGTCGGCGACCGAGCACTGTATTATGCAAAAGTCCGCATTGATATCCGGTGGTAATTGCGATCGGAATGTCGATTTTTCTGTTTTGATGATACGAAATATTTGTTATTCGGTCGTAAACAACGTTCCGTAGTGCGTATTGCGCGGGAAAATGTGAAAAAAAATTCTACAAAATGTGTTTTTCCACAATACTGACTGTGGTACGCAGATAAAACCGCTTTTTGCGTTTTTTCGTGTTTTTTACGTTCACGAACGTTTTTCGGTCACTTGTATTGGTCCTACGCGTTCGGGACCTATTAGATCAAAGAAAAAAGAGCCCACGCGGATTCCGAAACCGTCGGAATTTTCCGAATCGGATAAAAATAGACTGAGATATGGCGAAAAAACCGCGTTTTTCGCGTTTTTTTCGTTCACGAACGTTTTTCGGCCACTTGTATTGGTCCTACGCGTTTGGGAGTTATTAGATCGAAGAAAGAGGAGGCCACGCGGATTCCGAAACCGTCGGAATTTTTCAAATCGGATAAAAATAGACTGAGATATAGCGAAAAAACCGCTTTTTCGCGTTTTTTTCGTATTTTTACGTTCACGAACGTTTTTCGGCCACTTGTATTGGTCCTACGCGTTTGGGAGTTATTAGATCGAAGAAAGAGGAGGCCACGCGGATTCCGAAACCGTCGAAATTTTCCAAATCGGATAAAAATAGACTGAGATATGGCGAAAAAACCGCTTTTTCTGTTTTGATGACCCGAAATATTTGGTATTCGTTCGTAAACAACATTCCATAGTGCGTATTGCGCGGGAAAATATGAAAAAAAAAGGTCCAACAAAACGGGTTTTTTCCATTTATCTCGGCATCTATTGGTCTCCGAGACCTTGTTTATATACCAAACGACAGATACGGACGTCAGGTTGCTTTTTCCGTCAAAAAATTTAAGATACGTTCATTTTCCTAGAAGATATGGGGGTTTGAAACCAAAAAAAAAAATTCGACAAACGAAAAAAACGCTGTTTTTTGGAAAATATGCGCGCATTTTCGAATTCATACCCTATTAACATACATCATAATCAACAAGAGAACGAGATCTATCTCATCGAAAAGACGGAATCAAGATTTCGTAAAAACTCAGGTCGTAGCGCCGATTTTTCTGTTTCGATGAAGCCATAAAAGTGCAAAAAAAAAAATGGTCAAACGCCCATTTCAGGCGGTTCCAATAGGAATAGACTAGCCGTGTTTGGTATCAAATAGGTAGCCGATCACGCGAGAAAATCATTTGCCGCAAAAATTTGCAATTTGAGCAAAATATCGATCGAAATATCGATTTTAGTGTTTTGCGCGGGAAAATACGGTCAAAAATGTCCAACACAACGGGTTTTTCCACATTTCTCACCATCTATTTGTCTCCGAGACCTCAATTATACACCAAACAAAAGCTACGGGCGTCGTATTTGTATTTCTGTAGAAAAATTCTAAATCGGATAAAACGGCGGAGATATAGCACAAAAACCGCGTGTTTTGCGTTTTTTCGTGTTTTCGCGTTTTTTCGTATTTTTACGTTCACGAACGTTTTCGGCCACTTGTATTGGTCCTACGCGTTTGGGAGTTATTAGATCGAAGAAAGAGGAGGCCACGCGGATTCCGAAACCGTCGGAATTTTTCAAATCGGATGAAAATAGACTGAGATATGGCGAAAAAACCGCTTTTTTTCGCGTTTTTTTTTCGTGTTTTTTTACGTTCACGAACGAAATTTTTTCGGCCACTTGTATTGGTCCTACGCGTTTGGGAGTTATTAGATCGAAGAAAGAGGAGGCCACGCGGATTCCGAAACCGTCGAAATTTTCAAATCGGATAAAAATAGACTGAGTTATGGCAAAAAACCGCTTTTTCGCGTTTTTCATGTATTTTTAATTTCAATCTCTCTTCACATACGTCATAGGCAGTCGGCGACCGAGCACTGTATTATGCAAAAGTCCGCATTGATATCCGGTGGTAATTGCGATCGGAATGTCGATTTTTCTGTTTTGATGATACGAAATATTTGTTATTCGGTCGTAAACAACGTTCCGTAGTGCGTATTGCGCGGGAAAATGTGAAAAAAAATTCTACAAAATGTGTTTTTCCACAATACTGACTGTGGTACGCAGATAAAACCGCTTTTTTTGCGTTTTTTTCGTGTTTTTACGTTCACGAACGTTTTTCGGTCACTTGTATTGGTCCTACGCGTTCGGGACCTATTAGATCAAAGAAAGAAGAGGCCACGCGGATTCCGAAACCGTCGGAATTTTCCAAATCGGATAAAAATAGACTGAGATATGGCGAAAAAACCGCGTTTTTCGCGTTTTTTTTCGTTCACGAACGTTTTTCGGCCACTTGTATTGGTCCTACGCGTTTGGGAGTTATTAGATCGAAGAAAGAGGAGGCCACGCGGATTCCGAAACCGTCGAAATTTTTCAAATCGGATAAAAATAGACTGAGATATAGCGAAAAAACCGCTTTTTCGCGTTTTTTTCGTATTTTTTACGTTCACGAACGTTTTTCGGCCACTTGTATTGGTCCTACGCGTTTGGGAGTTATTAGATCGAAGAAAGAGGAGGCCACGCGGATTCCGAAACCGTCGAAATTTTTCAAATCGGATAAAAATAGACTGAGTTATGGCAAAAAAACCGCTTTTTTCGCGTTTTTCATGTATTTTTTTAATTTCAATCTCTCTTCACATACGTCATAGGCAGTCGGCGACCGAGCACTGTATTATGCAAAAGTCCGCATTGATATCCGGTGGTAATTGCGATCGGAATGTCGATTTTTCTGTTTTGATGATACGAAATATTTGTTATTCGGTCGTAAACAACGTTCCGTAGTGCGTATTGCGCGGGAAAATGTGAAAAAAAAATTCTACAAAATGTGTTTTTTCCACAATACTGACTGTGGTACGCAGATAAAACCGCTTTTTGCGTTTTTTCGTGTTTTTACGTTCACGAACGTTTTCGGTCACTTGTATTGGTCCTACGCGTTCGGGACCTATTAGATCAAAGAAAGAGGCCCACGCGGATTCCGAAACCGTCGGAATTTTCCGAATCGGATAAAAATAGACTGAGATATGGCGAAAAAACCGCGTTTTTCGCGTTTTTTTCGTTCACGAACGTTTTTCGGCCACTTGTATTGGTCCTACGCGTTTGGGAGTTATTAGATCGAAGAAAGAGGAGGCCACGCGGATTCCGAAACCGTCGGAATTTTCAAATCGGATAAAAATAGACTGAGATATAGCGAAAAAACCGCTTTTTCGCGTTTTTTTCGTATTTTTTACGTTCACGAACGTTTTTCGGCCACTTGTATTGGTCCTACGCGTTTGGGAGTTATTAGATCGAAGAAAGAGGAGGCCACGCGGATTCCGAAACCGTCGAAATTTTCCAAATCGGATAAAAATAGACTGAGATATGGCGAAAAAACCGCTTTTTCTGTTTTGATGACCCGAAATATTTGGTATTCGTTCGTAAACAACATTCCATAGTGCGTATTGCGCGGGAAAATATGAAAAAAAAAGGTCCAACAAAACGGGTTTTTTCCATTTATCTCGGCATCTATTGGTCTCCGAGACCTTGTTTATATACCAAACGACAGATACGGACGTCAGGTTGCTTTTCCGTCAAAAATTTAAGATACGTTCATTTTCCTAGAAGATATGGGGTTTGAAACCAAAAAAAAATTCGACAAACGAAAAAACGCTGTTTTTGGAAAATATGCGCGCATTTGCGAATTCATACCCTATTAACATACATCATAATCAACAAGAGAACGAGATCTATCTCATCGAAAAGACGGAATCAAGATTTCGTAAAAACTCAGGTCGTAGCGCCGATTTTTCTGTTTCGATGAAGCCATAAAAGTGCAAAAAAAAAAATGGTCAAACGCCCATTTCAGGCGGTTCCAATAGGAATAGACTAGCCGTGTTTGGTATCAAATAGGTAGCCGATCACGCGAGAAAATCATTTGCCGCAGAAATTTGCAATTTGAGCAATATATCGATGGAAATATCGATTTTAGTGTTTTGCGCGGGAAAATACGGTCAAAAATGTCCAACACAACGGGTTTTTCCACATTTCTCACCATCTATTTGTCTCCGAGACCTCAATTATACACCAAACAAAAGCTACGGGCGTCGTATTTGTATTTCTGTAGAAAAATTCTAAATCGGATAAAAACTGACGGAGATATAGCACAAAAACCGCGTGTTTTGCGTTTTTTCGTGTTTTCGCGTTTTTTCGTATTTTTACGTTCACGAACGTTTTCGGCCACTTGTATTGGTCCTACGCGTTTGGGAGTTATTAGATCGAAGAAAGAGGAGGCCACGCGGATTCCGAAACCGTCGCGTTTGGGAATTTTTCGAAACCGTCGAATTTTTCAAATCGGATAAAATAGACTGAGATATGGCGAAAAAACCGCGTTTTTTCGCGTTTTTTCGTATTTTTACGTTCACGAACGTTTTCGGCCACTTGTATTGGTCCTACGCGTTTGGGAGTTATTAGATCGAAGAAAGAGGAGGCCACGCGGATTCCGAAACCGTCGAAATTTTTCAAATCGGATAAAAATAGACTGAGTTATGCAAAAAAACCGCTTTTTCGCGTTTTTCATGTATTTTTAATTTCAATCTCTCTTCACATACGTCATAGGCAGTCGGCGACCGAGCACTGTATTATGCAAAAGTCCGCATTGATATCCGGTGGTAATTGCGATCGGAATGTCGATTTTTCTGTTTTGATGATACGAAATATTTGTTATTCGGTCGTAAACAACGTTCCGTAGTGCGTATTGCGCGGGAAAATGTGAAAAAAAAATTCTACAAAATGTGTTTTTCCACAATACTGACTGTGGTACGCAGATAAAACCGCTTTTTTGCGTTTTTTTCGTGTTTTTACGTTCACGAACGTTTTCGGTCACTTGTATTGGTCCTACGCGTTCGGGACCTATTAGATCAAAGAAAGAGAGGCCACGCGGATTCCGAAACCGTCGGAATTTTCCGAATCGGATAAAAATAGACTGAGATATGGCGAAAAAACCGCGTTTTTCGCGTTTTTTTCGTTCACGAACGTTTTTCGGCCACTTGTATTGGTCCTACGCGTTTGGGAGTTATTAGATCGAAGAAAGAGGAGGCCACGCGGATTCCGAAACCGTCGAAATTTTCCAAATCGGATAAAAATAGACTGAGATATGGCGAAAAAACCGCTTTTTCTGTTTTGATGACCCGAAATATTTGGTATTCGTTCGTAAACAACATTCCATAGTGCGTATTGCGCGGGAAAATATGAAAAAAAAAGGTCCAACAAAACGGGTTTTTTCCATTTATCTCGGCATCTATTGGTCTCCGAGACCTTGTTTATATACCAAACGACAGATACGGACGTCAGGTTGCTTTTTCCGTCAAAAATTTAAGATACGTTCATTTTCCTAGAAGATATGGGGGTTTGAAACCAAAAAAAAAAATTCGACAAACGAAAAAAACGCTGTTTTTTGGAAAATATGCGCGCATTTTGCGAATTCATACCCTATTAACATACATCATAATCAACAAGAGAACGAGATCTATCTCATCGAAAAGACGGAATCAAGATTTCGTAAAAACTCAGGTCGTAGCGCCGATTTTTCTGTTTCGATGAAGCCATAAA
>JAIVES010000034.1:0-35536 GCA_032441835.1 Slavum lentiscoides
TACTCATATTTACACGTTTACTCGTTTACACTGTACACGATCGACCGAGTTTGTCGTCAACTATGCACTAAACGTTCGATCACGACCTATGATCATCGTGCATTGTCAGCGCGTACGGCGGTAACGCGCTGATCGTCGGTCGAGCACCAATTCCGGCCTTATACATGATGTTCAAAGAGGGGGGCGAAATGAGCATAACATAATTGGACCGACTTACACGACACAAGTTGATGCTGTTAGGTCAGAGATATATCTAAATTTAAAATATTAAAACTCCACGGGGAGGGCGATCCACCTATCGCCCCTTTATAATCAGCACTGATACATATATATATACATATATATATCAGTGGCGTAGCCAGATTTTTATTTGGGGGGGCTGAGGTCGATAATTAATTAATTTATATGTTAATAGTTAATATTTATAGACGGCACCTACTAAAAAATTGATTATTTATTACTTTGGGGGCTGCTACTCCATCAGCCCCCTGGCTACGCCACTGATATATATATATATATATATGTATGTAAAAAGAACTGCTGACTCATAAAAGAATGCGGAAAAATCGGTAAACACATCAAGTAATAAACGCGCCACTGCAGGAATTGGTGCAGTGTGGCGTGATGCGAGAAAAGTATATGTGCAATCTATAGTATTATATTGTGCAACCCATTGCAAAGGATTCTCATACAGACTTCACACTGATAAGGGTTTTCCGGTGCGTTCCCATGTGTTTCCTGTCAAATTTCTATTATACGTAAATGGTTTTAACAAACGTGACAAGGATATAGTTTTTCTTCGAGTGACCTTTGTCGTCCATTTTAGTGGATCTCTGAAGTCACGTTGTCGAGTTCACTACGCACGACTATGTCATATTCGTAATGTCCAACGCAGTTTATAATCCACAAATCAATATTATTATCATCATCCGAGCGCCTCTTTACCTCGCGAATTCACAATAATGATATTCTTTTCAGTTCATACGTCATTTCAATGCACACAACAATCGCAGAAACCATAGTTTTATTTCTTTTTATTTATTTCGCATCGTAATATTATATAGGTACTATAATAATATTATCACTTGTTGTCGTTTGTTAATATAAAATATTTATAATATAAAAATACAATTTGTATATACATATATAATATTTATATTAAATGACTATAGGCTAGAGTCCGTTTTATATTTTATGAATAGATACAGCCATGATTAGATTGTTTTAAGTTTCAAATTTTATTTTAATCGCTGTTAAAAAAAACTGAATACATTGCCACAAAAAAAAAAAATATATATATATAAAATAATTAGTTTACTATTCATGTGAAAATTTGTATTTTGAAAATAACATTCAAAATTACATAGATTATAAATTATAAACTATAAACGAACATTTAAGTTAATGAAACCAAATATTTGTGTTTTTAAATTTCATTATTAAGACATATTTAATGGAATTAATTTTCGTAAAAAGATCAGACATTTTAAAGAAAACTGAACACATCAAAAGAAAAAAGTTGTGGAATGTAAAATGTATACTTTATCAATATAATAAACTTATACTTAAGATATTAATTTTTACTTTTTTACATAAATATCCTTATATTTTACTGAATACAACACAGCATATTTGTTTACACATTAAACAGGAAATTAATAAAACGACTACATATAATTCAATAGAAGAAAATTAACTTATTGAATGTTTAAACTTAATAACTATTTACAGTCTAATATTAAAATGATTAAAAATCTTTTTGCACAATTATCCATGTGTAGTATCATCTTCAACAAAATCATACGCTTATATGTCTTGTAACGCATTCCACATGGCTTACCTAAAAATACTAGCTAATTATTTTTAACTAGCTGACCCGGCAAACGTTGTTTTGCCAAAAAAACAATCAAAAAAATTTTAAAAAAGGTTTTTCCATAATTTTTTCGTACACAAACCTTCTCCTGGCAATTACGTAACAATTAAAAAAATTTGAGCCAAATCGGCCCAGCCGTTCTCAATTGATGAATTGTTATACATTTTTGACTCCATTTTTATATATATAGATTTAATGATAATGTATTAATTATTTTGTGTATACCTTATTACGAAATTTAACTCCATAAATTTATGTGCATGGTATAATAATTCCGGTCTAAATGTTGTTTAATAAACTGTGCGTTACTTGACATTTCATGGATCATATTCGCTACTGCTTTCCGATGTTGTGGATCTAATGCCTGTATTATTAATTAAAATGTACGATTTATTATCATCAAAGTTAAAGCATTTTATATAATTTTATAACAAACAAGTAGCCTCAGTTCAAATCTGATTTATCCCGTGATTCACACAATTACAACTGTATTCTAGTTCGCTCTACAAAGTACAATTATTATACTAACTTGATCGATTTCATCAAAGAGGTAAAATGGAGCCGGATCACATTTTTGTATAGCAAATATTAAACCCAGAGCAACTAACGACTTTTGACCTCCTGATAACTGATTCATTTCGTGATTTCACCTTGATCAGCGTAAAGAAACTTTAATCATGACTCCAGAATAATTATCTATGTTATCTTCCTATTTATGTAAAAAATCAACAGATAAGTCTTTTTTTTTTAAATTATAAAGTATTAGTAGTTTAAAATAATTCCTAACATCGCGAATTGAAGGTGTTGTCGATTCTAATCCACCAGACGATTTCATGACAAGTTGGGCAAAACCTCCTGGAACTAATTTGCTAAATACTTGTGTAAAATACATAGACACTTGTTTGAATGTAAAAAGAATAGCATCACATTTCCTCTGTTCCAGTACATTCATAAGTTCTTCAATTTTCTGATGTCTGATAACAAAATGAATAAAAATAAAACTATAAATTGATAATTATAATATATATATATATATATATATATATATATACAATTTTAAAATTACACGATATCAATATATTAATTGTAAATAAACCAGTAATTAATAATTACCTCTAACTAACTCCTGCTTCCTAGAAACTAATTTTTCTTTCTGTTCCGAAAAACCAACAAATTGGTCCAATGCTTTTTGTTGACATGCATAACGCTTAATGTTTGTGTTAGCTTCTCTAATTCTTTAAACAACTAAAACATTACATGAAAATATCGAATAAACTTATGATTAAATAATAAAAAAAACTTGTTTGACATACTTACATTTTTAGAGGAATAAGACATATATTTTGTTATAAGGTCAGTATTCGGCAGAGCTCCAAGATCACATAATTTTGTTTGACATTCATCTAATTTTGTCTTAGCATGTTTTGCTTTGTAGAAATTTTGGTGAAGTCTTTAGATTCTAGATCCAATTTTCTTGAGTATCATCTTTTTCTACTAACTTCCATTGTTCCAATTCTTCTTGACAAAGTTTTGCTAGACATAGATTACATACTTAGATTAAATAACTAGTTATTTGAATTAGAAAAGTTTTCTCATTTAAATAAGACAATGTTCTCAAAAAACATTATCATTTAAGTAGCCGCTCACTTCAAAAAATTATTCAGAGCTATTTTATACCACTGATTGATCAATAGATTTTATTATTATTGATTTAGTAGGTATGCACTAAATATTTAAGGATTCATTAATAATCAATATAAAAAATTGAAAATAAATAATACCTTTTTAATGGATTCTTGTACACGTTTATCATAAATTTTATGTCTGCATTTAAAACCTGTAACTTTTCTTAACAGTTTGAAGTTCAAGTTTATTATTGTCTAAAGTTCGTTTTCGCCTTCAACAGATATTTCCTGTAAGGCCTGAAAATACATACATATGTTTTATATCTGAAATAAAAAATCCAAGATCTTGTTCAAACCTGCAGAAATTCATCTCGACGATTTAATCAAATTATTAGTTAATAAATTTTCAAGTTTGTTTTTATCAGCTTCTAATTTCATACGAGTAGAAAAGGCAGATTTATTCTCTTGAGTTAAAAATCGAATATCATCATTCAGCTTGTCCATTTCTCTTTGATCAATAACAGATAATTGTGACAAGAGTTCCTGTAAAAAAATCATTTTATACCAAGTATGCTTAAAAGGTACTAGACATTTAATTTGTATTATACACAGTGTACAAAGTAAAATAATTGTTTCTATTTCCAGCAAATTAATTGATCTAGGGGTGCAACAAGAAATTTGAAAATGGATATTAAGTTAAGGTCGACTTTCATAAATTTCTGATTATGTCACCTGGTGTAATTCAGATTCTAAACCATCAAGTAGTAGTTTGCATGGCTTCAAATTTGATGACGCTTTGATCAACAAACGCTCTTTTGTCGCTCTATAACGTCAATCCCAATTAATTCTTCTTTCATAAGTCTTATGTCTGCTTTTAATTTGTCAAAATTGTCTCTGAAAAATTCTCAAATGTATTTTAAATACAGAAATACATGAAAATAATTAATTTTCAATTATTACTTAGATTTGCTATTTTTCGTTTCTGTTTTTTGCATTTCTGACATTACTAAGTTGACACTAATTTCAACTTCATTTAATTGTGTTTTTAATATAGCAAGTTCTTCTTCCGATTTACTTATCTGACTAATTAAATCATTACGCTGTTTTTGTATTTCCAGTTTAGAACGCATATTTTTAAAATAACCGCCTGTCAAAGTTCCATTTGATGAAACCTAAACATTATAGATTATTATTATATATATGTGGGTTTTCCTTGCTTATACTTCCTCCACTATATTATTAAATTATCATGTATATTATCATTTTTATGTGATTGTAAACTCAGTGGAATGTTGTTCGTTCGCAATGAGGTCGTGGACATATATGTTAGTAGTTTTATTCGTGTTGTTACTGAGACGTAAATTAATAAATGTTTTTTTTGCATGATTATATTACGAGTTGCGATATTCATTTATCTACATACTCCAGCTGAATGTAATAAAACATGAAAATGCACATTCGATACTTAAAACACTTCACTGCACAACGCACACTCGACTCTTACAATATGATGATCAACGCTTATCGACAATGCACATTCGACTCGCTAGTACACGACTCACAAATGAATTGTAGATAGAAACCAAAGTCAATGATTATGTTAATATTATTTTTTGTTTGAGTGGTTCTCGCTAAATTTCATTAATCGTGGAAATTTGTATAATTGTTATTCAGTTTATTTTATTTGTTATTTATTTATAAGTCCCGAACCCTAGTAATAATAATAATAAATTAATAATTACCTGATCACCATCAATTGTTATACAATCCAGCATGGTTTGTTTTGAAATTGAAGTAGCTATCTCTAAATTTCGACTAAATTAGTGTTTTTCCAAATATGAAACGCATTGCTTTATCTAAATGAGGTTCATATTTCAGTTTACTGACCATTGAATCGCATCCTATACAAATGTACAGTTTTTATATTATTATTATTAATACCTTATGCTTTTCAATATGAATTGATATTTTACAAACCCTTGACTCTGGATACACTATATTTCTTATCGTTAATCGATTTAAGGGCATAAATGTAACTTCACCAGGCAAATTTGAGTATTCATTTCTTTAAAATTTGTGTTCGATTTATCAGATTCAACTATGTGAAAAACATTCTAACACGTAAAATATTATAAATAATAATAGAAATTGGAAAACTTGACAACTAAAAATAGTTTCATTTAACTTACCGTCCTCCTGCTGTTACTCAATAGCCGTTTGAATTGAACGATCACAATCACAGTTTTCAATAACTTGGCCATAATATTGTTTAGCTAGATCACTATGAACTCCGCCTCTTTTCTTTAAACATTTGTATCACTTTTAAAACGCTGTCTCCCATTTAAAATTGCCTGAAAGTAATAATAGTGTATTAGTGAATGGATTTATTTTAAACTTTTTTTACAAAAATACTTTTCCGGCAATACTGCTAAGTATTTGATCTGATTTTGCCAACTCCTCTTTTAATGATGACAAACTATGCTGAATTGCATTTTCCTTACGCCATAATTCACTAAAAACATGTGATAATTAATATAAACCTCCAACAATTAACAAAATAATATATTTTCAAATACTGATTGTATTTTCTCATCTAACCAATCATATTTGTACATAACACTGTAACAAATAATAAATTGTTATGTTAACAAACAAACCTTCTTTGATTTTGGTTTTGATCCTTTGATTTTTTAATTCATAAAATCGCTTGTTGTATTCATCGATAGAAACTTTCTGTTTTCCAATTCAATGGAGTTCATCTAAATTAAATAAAATTTAAGTCCAGATAAATAATATATATATTATTATATTCACTTCAAGATTTAAAAAAAAAAAAATGAAATGTTTCTAAGTAGATTTTTAAATCAATATAATTCAATTAAAAATTATAAAAGTTATTTTAAGAACTATGTAAGTACTTGTATTTCTCGTTCTAATTCATGCTGTCGTTTCTACATCGTGCTTCAAATCCTCATTTAATTTATTTTTGTGATCATTTTTGTTCTTTAATTTGTTTGTTTAAAGACCAAAAAAAAAAAATGTATATATACTGCATGAAATTATTTATATTCTAATTAGTAAATTAATATTAACTTTAATTCTTTTTGAATCCATTTATCACGGTCTCTTTTTGATGTAAACTGACTTCCTCTTCCTTGTTTAGCATACAATTCTTTACGCTTCTGTTCTTTTAAGGCCAGTCTAAAATAAAATAATTATAATTATAACAATTTTTGATTAGTTTCAATTGTCATACTGTTGAGAAAAATCATCTGCTTTTTTCTTTTGAAATTCATATTTTGGTTTTAATTCTAGTAATTCTTCTTGTTTTGTTTTAATGGTGTTTTGAAGTTTTTTAATTGCTCTCTGCCCTATCCTAAAATACAATTAATATTTTCAGAATTAACTTTTTACCCTATTAAATATACAACCAATCAGTGGTTTAGTAAAATAATTATAAAGTATAAAATTTACTAATGTATACAAAAAATCTTATGTTCTTTAAGTTTACTGCATTCGCCAGAATCTGATATTCAGATTAGTGACAATTTAAAAATTGTATAAACATAACTCACTTTTGAATTATTGTCACCTTTGACTTCTTCAGACAGATCATTAATACTAAAATCCAATTTGGTTTTTTGCTTGATTAATTCTTGTAGTTCTAAGCTAAGTGTATCCTTTTCTTCTTTAGAAATAATTACTAATGCTTTTGCATCACGCAAGTGCTTGGCAGCTTTAATTTGATCAGATGTTTTTTAATTTTAAAGCAAGACGCTTTTGTTCGTTCATCAAAATTATTTATTTTTCCATCCAACTGAAAAGCATATTAATTTATTAGTTTTAAATTTAATATACAATTTAAATGTTTATGTTACTCGCCCAATTTTCTTTTTTGTATCTTTTAATTCACGATCATGAATACAAAACTCAAAATTCTCCGCTTTTATCCCAAATTTGGAATTCCTTTAATTCTTCTTTTTTCTTCCTGAGGGTTTCAAGCTGTTCCTCAATAGTTTTAATAAATTCGACAATTTTTTCCAACTTAGTTTGCGTGATCTAAAATGTAATGCATTATTATATTTTATGGATTAATAATAATAATTATGATGAATATTCATATCACAAGAATGGTATTCATAAATAAATGTATTATTATAAATACCTTTCAAAATTTCAATTGATTCTTCTTTTCGCTCATCATAAACTCGAGTTCGCTACTTCTAGCAACAATTTCAGACGATGAGAATCAGGTGCAGTGGCCATTTGATTTATCTGTTATTAAATAAAACAATTTAATATATTTATTAAATAGATGTAATATGATTGATGTAATATTACTTTTCCTTGTTTAACTATATAATAAGGGTTTGAGTGAGAAAATCCGGCCGATTCCAATAAGTTAGTAACATCTGATCTAGGCACCATTTTTTTATTCAAAAATATTGATCTTTTTGCACCAATAACACGTCTTAAAATTACTTCATCTTTTTCAATCTGCACATGAATTACGAGGACATCAATACTTAAATATATAAATAAAAAGTATTAACAATTAAAAAACACTATGTCTAGACAACTGACCATAGTAGTCAGAGGATATAATCTATAATAGGAAGTCACTAGATTATCATCATATTATCAATGGTCAGACAGATAATGTAGAAACGCACCACTGTCTTAAAATATAATGTTTCACAACTCCTTATTAATATTTCGCTTAAATAAGCAAGTATGTCTCAAAAATTTTATCGCTGAACTATTGATAATCCGTTATTATTATTTTTTGTATACAAATGAAATGTGTGATATGTATAATCTTACTAAACACTAAAATTGTTTGCATGCTATTTTTATTAGAAAATAATATGAATGTAGTAAACAGTTAAAAATATTTTAACGCTTGTAATTTGTACCGATCGAACATCAGTATATATTATTTTATCGTGTTTATTTATTATCTGTTTTAGAGGTGTCTAGACATAGGGATAAAAAAAAAACATACCGCAAACGATTGTCAGTGTTATCGAAAATAATCTCTACATATGCTGTGACAACTCAGGCCCAGTGCCTTCGTGAAGTAAGGCTTGTCTTTGCTCAGGACGCAATGTGAGTATTCATCGCTGAGAACTTAACTGTATTGCTTTTTAATCAAAAAATACATTAAAATATAATTAGTACTCAATATAAAGTAATAAAAATAATTTACCATAAAAAAATTGCTTTTTCCGGATCCATTACGTTCCAACTAAAATCAATTAATAATTACATTTGTGTACTTATCAGAACCATCTATTGTAACAATTCCAAACAGAGGAAGAAACAAATAATTAACTTAATATACACTTATTTTAATGCTTAAGTAATTTAATAATAATAGAAACTATTGTTGTACCTAAGGGTAGCGATAAATGACACGCGATCACGAAAGTTAAGCTATGCGTACATCGGGTTGTCGGTAAAATTGGCCTAAATAATTGGCTAAAATTATTTAGAAAACACGCAAACGTATTAACGCATTATGTCGGACCGACGATTGTGGTCGGACGATTAACTGATGGAACGCAACGTAACGACTTTTGCAACGCTTCCGCGATCAGATACCAGACGCTGTAATACTGCAAGTGTAACGCACCGCATCAATCGAATACACGAATTTGTAACAATAAATATCGTATACATACCTACAACGTTATGTCTCTTGTCGAATGGCTCGACAACCGCCTGTTCCTGTAGCTTTTAAACCCATGTATGATAAACCTAAAAGTACAGTTCATATTTATAAAAAGACATAATTATTGCGATTTTACAAAATCGAGACTAAATAGTTTAACACGTTTATTTTATTAAACAGTTGTTAATAAAATACCAACCGAGCAATTTGTTGCGCATTTTAATAAACAAAAAAATTCTAAACATCAGCGCGTATAAATTGCGAGTAGCAGCAAACTGGAGTTGTTGTATGCAAGTTATTAATTAGGCGACTATACAATTAACGGTACGATTTCTTTTTTCTTCGACGATCTGAATCGAACGTCATTTACGCGAATACGCGATTACGATTTTACGCCGCGAAAATTCATTACTACCTATATTTTTTTTTTTTTAGTCAATAAAATATTTAATTTCAACGTTGTACGGAATTTTGTAAACAACAAAATCAGCGTCCGGCAATGGTCGGAACGGCACAAAACGTACGTTTTGTTTTACGTACGCGTGTGAATTTTGCGTACACACAAAAGTACGTACGTAACGCGTGATGGGAACGTTTTTTTGCCACCAAAACGAGAAAACAATAATACGACAGTCGTTGTTACTCTGTTACGAACTAACCTGTTTGATATACATTGTGAAACGCAGAAGTTTATCGATTCGTCGTCGACCGGATTCACCAACAAAACATAATTCAATCGCACGCCGCGCGTTCACCAGCGCGATTCCCGTTTTCGTCTCGAAAACAAAATAATGGACTCGCCGCCGATGTCGTCGCGTACGAGTAAACAAAATGGGACCCTCGGAGTTCTGATAATGAAAAGACGCTGCGACGTGTGGTGGCGACAATAGGTGACGGGGTACAAAATCGAAAAACGACAATTAGCGCAAAGATGGCGTCGATCTCACAATCAGATTTTATTCTTGTCAAAAAAAACAGTCGTTCCGAAATATGGAACATCTGTCCGTTCGTACGAATGACTTTTGGAACACGTGTGTCACTTGGAAGAAACAATTTCTAAAACAAATATTTGGAACAAAAGCCGATTGGAACCGGTACGCGCTCCAAAATTTGGTACAAACAAAAGGACAAATGACAATACGTATTGAGACCACAGACAGATACGTACAAGCGCGGATCCAAGGAGGGGGGCTAAGGGCTTTAGCCCCCCCTGGGCTGTAGTCATTGCTTAAAAATTATACATATAACTACCTAAATAGGTATAATTTTAGGTAGCTGATCATCGTATAGCCCCCTCCCCTTCTGTGATTTCTGGATCCGCGCCTGGATATACATACTAAATAAATTAGTATCTATATATATATATCTGTGATTGAGACCTATTAATTATTGTATTATATAACCGAGGTCTACGGATTCACAGGCGATTTTTCATACATCACCGTTTTTGTTGCTCCGCCACTTTGTCGCACGACTGGCTTTACATCGCCTAAAAAATGTTAATATTGTTCTGCTACAGATACATTTCGCTGAAAATCCACCGACACCGCGTTACATAAATATCAAACAATAAAACGTGAAATATGTTTTGATTTTATTTGTACGATAAATATATAATACATTCCATGACTTATAGTTACATAATGTAAACACTTTAATACTTGTGATTATTTAAAAAAAATTGTCTAAATATTACTCAATACATTTAATACAATATTCGTATATTCGAATAAGGAAAAAGACGAATTTAAAGTCCGTCTCCTTATCCCCTCATCAACAAATAAAGTGATAATAACGGTGATTAATGAATATTATTTTTATGTATTTTTTTATTAGGTAGGTACCCATCTATCTACTGCACCATTTACTTATAGTACCTTAGTATATAGGCAGTTTCTAGACTAGATATTATTACAATAAAATATCGCGAGTGAACACCCACTATTGGTCCTTCCTCTTCTCTTCTAATAATGATAATAATAATAAATTTGTGGATACCGGCCATACTGCAGTAAACAATAAATATTGTGATAAACATTATAACGAATACTAGAATAATATATAAAATACATGCGAGATAGATATGTTAAGTTAATATTATATATAAGAGTATTATTTATAGATCAGAGGTGAATATAATGATTGATAATAATAGTATAATTGAAGTAATGATTGAAAATGTTTTCTGCGACCGCTATTTCACTGCGGAATACAAATGTGTACTACCTAAATGAAATATTTTAGCGAATCCAACTTACGTTTACCGAAAATATCAGTGCACATGTTAATGAAAAAATCGACGGCGAACCGATTGCTAAACACTTGATTTTTTGGTTGACGTTTGGTAAAATCCAAATTCTGTACACGTCTGATACGTCCATTGTCGACCTGTTCGAATATATTTTGTTCGTTTACCGTTATAGTAGTCGATTGTTTTACACGAAATTTAAATGATTACATTATGTATATGTAGGAGCCGTTAATTAATTATTAAATAACATGCCACGAGAACATGAAAGTTTTGAAATCGCCAAACTTAAAAATTAAATTTTAAATTTATTTTAAACAACAAATTTCTAGGCACAGGAGAAACAATGTTTCGCAGTTTTCTCAATAATTATTACAAAAAATCTAAAGACTGTTTTTGTTTTTGACTAAAGATTGTTTTTGTTTTTTTTTATAATAGGTACGATTCGCAACAATTTTCCAATTAGTTTGACAGGTTAGGCAACACGAAAATCACGTTCAATTCTTCATAAAATAATTATATACTTATTAGTATTTAATATCATATGACGAAAACAAATTTTCGCGGAGGACCGTGGAAGTTCTACATTTTCCACGCGAAACACACCACACACACGAGATTATTAAGATTTCGTTGAATTTATAGACATTTGTTATAAAAGATATTCGATAGACCAGAGGCGTAATGATATGGGTAGGAGTTTTGGGAGTTCGAACCCTCCGAAATGTCTGAGAAAATTTGAAATTTAAGCTGTGACATATATATGTAAGAGTATATATTATAGTACCTAATAATTTTACATTTTTTCAAAACCCACCCTAAAATTTTTTCTGTGTTCGCCCCGGTATAGACCGCAATAGTGTAATAATTAATAAGTATAAACATTATTTTAATGAAATATGACGTAATAATATACAAACCTCCTGCTGCCCGTAAGATCACTATTCCATGATATATTTGAATACTGCTAAATGTCTTACTGTAACGTATGTTCGGTGTAAGTCAAATTATTGAGGGATAATAATTTTGATTAACAGCTGCATCGATCTAACTATAAAAATAAGTATAGGAATGCAACCATTATTAATAACAAGAGAAGCGCAATGAAAATATAAAATTATAGCACGAATTGGCGTATAATAATATTTGTATGTATAACCATTAATATATACTGAGCTAAACATATTACAATAATTCTGTATAAACAAATAAATGTGTTTTTAACATATTTTTTATCATACTGAAATATCAAAATAACAGAAAGTAAAAGGAGTTAATTTATTTTTTATTTTAAAAATAACGCTTGTTATATATGACACGGAAACCAGCGGAAGATTTAAGTCTCAATGATACGCTTTTTTTTATACACGGCTCAATATATTATTATGTAAAAAGCCCGCTTTGCATAAATTGCAGTATTGATAAAAGAAAGAAAAACGCGCTTACCGAATTCTTTATCGATTCGCTGACTATGATGTCACATAACGCTTCCAACGCATTGACGATCTTCAGGATTGTATAAAATCTGTTGTCCTTATTGTATTGTACGATTTCCGCAAAATTTTAGCTAAAGTTTCGAATAAGTTCGCTACGCCTTTCTCGTTGTTCTTATCCAAGTTATCGCACAGTCTAAATGTATTATAACGATTAATAACACGCGGTGCTATGTCACAACCAGAGTTTTTGGGGCCTGGGCCAAAGAAAAGTAAGAAGCACACTTGCTGCCATTAATTTGAAATACATAATAATATGTAATATATTTTGTCGTTTCAAAGAATAACTAAATAATTTTTAATTAAATGTTCTGTCGACGTTTATATGTAAAAAAAATATTTATATAGAATATTTTATTTTAAAAAAGGTTCAATAATAAATTGATAAATAATAATCAATATTATTTAAATATATGTTTATCAAAATCAATATAATTTATTTTGATTACTTACTCAATTGCGATGGTTTTTAATTTTAGTTACATTGTGTTTTTATATAATAGTTATGTGGTAGTAACATATTATGGGATACCTAATTAGAAAATTTATACAATGAAATTATGATAGATTGTACAGCATTGTTTCATAAATATCTATGTTAAAAAATACAATCATTTGTTTCACCAGGGTGGGTGCTAGTATGAGAAGCCCTGGCCCTGCACAATATATATTTAACCATGATGTCATTCATACAAGTTTCCTGTATGTCAGACCAAAGAAATCGGGAAAATTTTTTAATCACTACAGTATTCGCTGCTCATTTTTGTACAGTATTTGCATTTTTTTTTAAAAAATTTTGTAAACAGATTTCTAAATATTCCAATTTATTAATAAACGTAAATAGTTTTAATGACAACTAAAAAAAAAAAAAAAAAATTGTAAACATCAAATGACAGTCTGTATTTTCCAAATAATTACTTTAATAGGTATTGTCGATGTGGATAAAATTGTAGTAATAGGGCTTATGAAATGCCCGCTAGCTCAGTTGGTAGAGCACGAGACTTTAATCTCGGGTCGGGTTCGAGCCCCACGCTAAGCGCCAATATTGTCATACACTTAGGAACAGACATAGAAAAACACCAACGCCAAAAAATTCAATAATTCAGTTTTATTAAACACGTAAAAAAGAGTTGTCCGTCAAACAGTCTCACACACCGTGGCTGTTGACGCGCTCTCTTGTTATAAGCGCTACATTTTACTTATTTTGCTGTCTCAGCTTATTTTGCTTCATTGACCTATTACGCTTTCAGACGATGCTATTTCAAAACTATAAGCATAAACTGATTTTATCCACACATACAACAGTATACAATACGTCCTTAATAGTTGAATCGCACAGTACACCGCCTTAGATTAGTATGATCGGCAGGACCATTGTACTATTAAATTGTCATTTTAAACGCATTAAAAAAAAAAAAATGTACCGATTATTCCGCTTCTTATAATCTTTTCAAAGCCATAACCTTTTTATTAGTTTCTTCCATCCCAGATGTCTTTAGATATAAATTTAGCTACCAACACGTTTTACATAATGAAGGGGGAAAGGAATTCTGAATTTGCTAATAAACATTAAAATATGTATTGGTATTCAACATTTATTACCTCCAGATAAATATCACTAATATTGTTCAAGTAACCGTCTCAAGGCCAAACTTTGTCAATAGACATGCATATTTATTGGCGATCCAACGGATTCGACAACATACTGCTTCATTGAGACTAGAAAAAGACAAACAAGAAGTGTGGTAAATATTTGGTGGCAAAGTAAAAACAAAATAGTAGTTCTTACAGTGAAAGATTTTCAGATTTTATTGTCGCTTGTTTATTTTTTGTATCGATCATTAACATTTCCCTAATTTATAGTATAATTCTATCGCGGCTGCAGTTAATTCAGCTAGTGCCAAATGGCTTCATCGTGAATACTATCTTCACCGTCAAATATTCCATTCGATTTTTCTCTATCAAATCGCTAACCTAACATAAAATAGTTTTATCCACAGACATCATTGTATTTATGACTGTTACATACTCTTAAAATCTTCTCCGTTTTACATCAGCACTGATTTCATTGACACAAGTGATTAAAGAATTTTAAATTCTTCGCTATTTATCAGTTTTCATCGTCATCGCGAATCGAGATTAAACGACTTCTTTATTTCGGCCCAATGTATCTTGAACATCAATCAACTGAGTTCCCGAGTATGACAATAAAACCGTTTGAAGTTTCATCTGACACTGCTTGGATAGTAGTTCCAGACTTTCTAAATGAATTAATCCTGGAAAAAATTATAACTACATTTTTAGAAAATTATCAATTACAAAAATGTTGTATACTTATTAATTAAAATGTGCTGAATGCCGATATTTTCACTGATTATTGTTAATAACTGTATTATGCACAATTTTCCTTTTAATATATCTGCAAGCGTTGTTTGTTACTGACAAAGACACCAAGAATTATGTACAACCACCACCGATGTAATAAAAAATTAATTTTCGAATCAATATTGTATATAATGAGTAACAAAAATTGTGTAAACGCCTTTAATTAACGGAAAACGAATTTACTTTTTAAATCATTTTATTATACATTATATTCAATGTAACCCAATTATTACTAATTTTTAATAGGCAAGTATTCAAAAGGTTAAAAATATAATAATATGTAAGGTACATCATACCTTGAAACCGCCTAACATATATGCATATCCTTTTCACTTCAACTTGGTTATTTTGTTTAGATTCAAGTTCGGCTTTTTCTTTGGCTTTTGTAATACCTATAAAAGAAAATTTAATTATCCACTAAAAAGCAAATGCACCAGTTTCGTTGTCTTTATCTAATAAAATTTATTGAGCAAAATTCTATTTCAAAACATAAATTGTTTAAAGTTTAAATGTTAATAATTTACTTATTAAAAATAATTTTTTTCTTTATGTTATTAGACTTATTTTCTATTTTCTGGTTAACACTGATTTATATTGTGTTTGTTAAAAAAAAAAAAAAACGAATATGAAGATATTAAACACCTGAGACAAATTTAATTTTTCAGTATTTTGAAAAATATTGCTCTTTTTTGCGAAACCAGGATCGCCTTCTTGCAATACTTCTAAAGTCTTTGCTTAATCGCTTCTAATGTATCAAGACCTCCACTTATGATTTTATTGCCGGTCAAGCTTCAACAATTTTCGTAATTTGACTCACATTACTCAGAAAATAATTTGTTCCTAAAATAGATTCTGAAGGCGGTTCTTCTATTGGTTTATCTAAAACATAATTATTATACACTTTTTCGATAAATTAAAATATCAAAACTAATAATTATTACCACCAGGCGTGTCTACCGCTTTTCTTATCCACTGCTAACTGTTCTGGTGCTGGTGTTCGATAACATTAGTTAAACCTTGAGAAACTTGGTTAGATATTGCACTCGAGTCGATAAAATTGAATTAACGCTCCAGCCGCTAGACCAACCGCCTAACTCTAAAAATTAAATTACGCCTTTAAAAATCTAAATTTGTGTGAGAAGAATTCTTTAACCCAAATGATACCAAAATTAACAAAACTAAAAACATAAACTTGCTAGGTACAAGAAACGATACTAATAATAGTCAATTAAAACACCGACTGAATATTTAAAATCGACTACTATTTTTTTTTTTAACATAATAAATGCTTAAAATTTACTATTATTCTGAGCGATTATTGAATGGTTTATGTAATATTATGAAATATTTTACGCTTATAACAATCGTCAACAATACAATCAAAGCTTTTATTATTACGACAGTGATCGATTTTAGAAAAATTGTGCAATTTCAACTTTTAATGACACTGACTATGAGACGCCATTTCGATTGTTTTTCCGCCCGCTTAAAACATATTTGAAATAAACGATTTTCACTCACGCATTACTTGGTGTTGTAATGGGAAGTTTTATCTCGTTTTCGACCACTTTTTCTCTTCAAAATGCGTGATCCGCAATCCGTGTTGTCGCTACTCACAACAGCCAGTTTGTCTAATCTGACTGTAGCGTCGGTATAGGGTCGGCGGCGGCCGCTGCAGTCTTTTCCCGGATGTCCTACTACGTGCACGTTTTTATCGTCTCGACGTCTTGTTCCGGATGCTGTACGTCGGGCACGTCGAAATCGCAATCGATTTCCATCCGTCGTCACCTTTACTGCCGCCTTCGTCCGCACTTTCGAACTCCGCATCGGAACTGACATAATCTCGATTCGACACGATCCAAAGCACTACTTCCGGGACGGGTTTGCAAACAAACAAAACCGTATTAACAGCGAGAACTTGAATTCAAACGGCCGTAAACAAACGATTATTACTGAATTTGACGGGGAAAAAAAATTCCGTACGTTTCACTGGTGATGTGCGAATATGCGCAATGTGTATAAAATGGACAACGGATACCGACGTTGATAACGCGTTGACGTTGATAACAAAAGCGTCGAGTCACTTGAACCGTAAAACGAAAGATCGTAACGTTTCGTATTACCCTCACGAATACGACGTAAAATTATACGTTACAAAAAATCGTTACAGATCTTTGATTTCATAAAATTTGAAATTTAAACATGAAAAAAAACGATTTTAGAAAAAATTCTTAAAAGGTAACGAGTCGCGGGTGTTGCGGATATCGCTTAAGCGAATTGCTTGGATAATGATTTTAGAGTTTTGTTTTTATTAATAAATTTGAAAGCAACGATGATCAGTCATAATTGCATTCGATAAAACGATTCTGAGCGGAGCTCACTTTTCTCGTAAATACGGTCTAAAGTCGCATATTTGGTGAAAATTTCAGGTTTCTGTTATTAGTTTCAAAATTGCGAAGAAATAAACAACAGTCGGTCAAGACGAAATTGCATTTTTGGCGTTTTTAGTTATATTTTAGGTGCTTTGAGAAAATCGAAAAATCACCTCTAAAGTACCAACCAGACGCGAATTGCTGCCGGAAACAAACTCAGACCGAAGAGATCGAAGCACTCCTTCTGGTCGAAAATCTGTACACAGGATAGAAAAAATATATATAAACATTGTAAAAACAGTAGATTCATCGCTTCGCTCAGAATTTGAAATAATTAGAAATATAGAAATGTCGTATTACGATGAGTCTCGTATAAAAAAAAAATGTTTCATTTCGCGTTGAAAATAAATAAAACTAGTAATTATTAAAATTTACAAAACGCTATTATTATATCGAGGCCGAAATTAATTTGAAATCTGTTTCGTTATTATTTATAATGACTGCGTCGATAATGATGATATTATCGCTCGTACTACTCGTCGTTTGAAAACGATTTATATCCCATTTACAACGTATTTTAGTTACAAGTAAAACCGAAAATAGGTATGTTTTATTTACAAAATAAAAAAAGTGAACTTTACCTAAATATTATTATAGTTTACTAATTTTATTATAAATAAACGTTTTTTTTTTTTTGTCAAAATTAATAATTTTTAATTATGCGTGAAAACTTGTACATTAAAAGAAAGTATATACTACGTGTTTAACAAATATTAAAAACAAAAAATTTTAAATTAACATATTTTCTGACGTTTAAAATAATAATGAAAACTGTAAATGTATAGTATCATAATACAAAAAAAAATGTTCCGTTTTTGGTGACGACTGAATTTATCTCAGTCGGTAATGCAGGCTCATTGGCCTACTATAGTCAGAATTACCTGAACAATATATTGTCGTGGAAAGTCTGTATGTCTTTTTTTGTTGACCATAGGTTTTGTCCGTTAGGATGTTGTGCTGATGTTTAAATCTCCGATAATACAATACTGAATTGTGTCGATATTACAGCTGTAACAGGTGTTTGGCCGCCATTACTCTAATGCACGTGGATAAAATTTATATAACATTGTATTAAATAGTGTTAATAGATATGCTGTTCTAAAAATTACAGTTTTATTGTAGGGTAATAAAATCCTAAAGGTGTTAGTCTCTATTAAATTGAAATATCTGCAAAATGAACAATAATTTTTTTATTGAATATAATTCACAACAAATGTAGTTACTTTATAATAATTATGTTCTTTTTCTTCTTCAAAACAACGAATTGGTAATATAACAAATCGTACATTATAAATATGTAATAACAATATTAAAAATTATTTTCAATAGTATATTAAAAAAAAAGAAAGAAATGAATTTTATATATATTATAATAGAATATTTGAAAAAAACAATATTTAATTAATAGACAAACAACAGAGCGTAATAAATAAATAAATAGAAATGGTCGGTAAGATGTAAAAATGCGAATAGATATATACATTAAGTATTATTATTATTTTGGTTATAATAATTTATAGGATTGACATACTTTCAAATATTTAAAAAATTATCAGAGAGAGAAAATCCCTATAAAACTAGTATAATAAAACATAGTACTTAAGATATAAGTCTTGTATCAAAAGAAATGCTGTATATTTAACACAGATAAGTAATGTACACAATTTTGATGTTTATACATTGTTGTACATCGCGTTTATTAACTTAACATATTTAATTTCGTAATAAGTTACGTATTATACATATATATATGCAGCAATATTTAGTAAGTATGCATTTTATTACTATAAAACAACAAATAATGTATATACTTTATATTAAACTTAATATTTTACTATAAAGAATTTACCAAGTATGAAGTTGCAATAATAAGTACACAATAACTGATTGAATTTCATTAAAACATTTAACATTATATAAATATTTTAAAATATTTACTTTTATTCTTAAGGCCTCAAAAATGTTATTATATTACTTTAAATATCGTATAAATACATGTATAGTATTGTTGTTTAAATTACCTACAGATAATTTATAATGTAGATATTTAAATACCTGTACAGTTAGATTTCAAACTTGTGGATGGAATAACAAGAATATATATTTACATTTTATACAATTTCTGTCCGAGTAAATTAATTTGTATGTTATAATAAATAATGTAAGGAATATGATTTTACGCTACTTCAACATAAATGAAAATGCAAAATATTTAAGATCTTTTTTTTAAATTGTCATACATTAGAAATTAATGAAAGCTGAAGATATTACTTGTCCGTTGAAAATGTAAACAAAAATCTACAAAACATACGCTTATAATGCCAAAGTTATTCAGTTTTAAATTGTGTACTGCATATGTATATTGTGATGTCAATATGTATATTATACGTTAGATACAATATGTAAGAAATAAAATTATTTATAAAATTAGCGAATAAAACTATTTAACAAAATATGACAATAATCCACCACACAGTATAAGATATAAACGTGTTTATAGTACCTATATAAATGATAAATCAATCATTAAAATCACAGAAAATACAAGAGAATTAAATATATTATAAATTTTTATTTTTTTTTACCTACATTTATAATAATGCACCAAAAAGTCTTTTATACTATAAGATCGAAACATAGTTACCACTATAGCATTATAGTTTTCTACAAACAGTATAATATCGCTCAGTAGTCTTGATTCAATGAGTAATGTTTTTAAAATAGAAATATTTACCTATCACTGTATAATTTTGACCGTAAGCATTAGAAAGGATTTATATGAGCCAAAATCAATTTAAAAAGTATAAGTTGTATTGTTTATAACTTTTAATTATAAAATTAATTAAAGTATTTATTTTCGTTAACTGGCTACTTAATATTGTAAAGATCATAAATTTGTCATTATTGTAAATTGATATTATCAACGTTAAATAAAGAAAGTAATTTCCAATAATTAATAATATACTTTGTTTATACTTGAATTACTACTTTAACAAGTCGAGATTACAGTGAACAAGAAATTTTATAACTAAATATATATTGCACCCATATGTTTTCGCCCATACATACTATACAATAAAAAAACATTAACAATAACATAAAACAACAATTTAAAAACAGGACCTTGTTATGTAACAGTCATATTGGTGATCTATCGTCAAAAGTGAAGCACCAATACATGCGCCTATCTTTCAAGTCATTATCATACTAGTCTTTGACTCCTTTAAACAATGCATCTATCCAACAGATTTTGTTTTTTTCTCCTAACAATTTACTTATATTGTCTGTGCCTCGTTTAGCAACAATCTGCAATCAACATTGATTTTATTAATAATGCTTTATTACAATGATCACAAAATAATATTAAAACACTGACTTTAGGCTTCTGTTTTCTTCTTGAAACCCATGCGCAAGTCTAAATTCTCTTCTTTAATCGTTCACAAGTGCACCCAGTTTTCTGTGAAGATATTCATTCTCAATAGAAAACTTCTTTAACTCTTCTGTTATTTCTATAAGCTGATTACTGTTATCAGACTATCACAATTGTTCACAATAGGTTCAACACAAACGAGACCGTCATTAGTGC
Organism: Slavum lentiscoides; assembly: GCA_032441835.1. Lineage (NCBI taxonomy): Eukaryota > Metazoa > Arthropoda > Insecta > Hemiptera > Aphididae > Slavum > Slavum lentiscoides. The sequence goes on from JAIVES010000034.1 coordinate 21,317, forward strand.
GTTTTACTTTCAGTCTAAGGTGAATTTCAGCACTGTTTGTTTTACATTAGTTTCATCTTGTAACGCCTCATTCTGTGTTGCATTACATAGTTTTATCATTGTATTTTCAATAGTCGCCTACACACACACACACACACAAAAAAAACCAATTTTATTATGAAAGACTATTATTAAAAGTTACCAAACCTCGAACGGTAATGATTTTGATGGTTGTTCGTCGACGAAAAGTCCGCTAAACTAGTCAATGAATTAGAGTTTAATGACAAGGACACATTGTTGATTTTAGCAGTGAGATTATCTGTTTTCCATTCATCCACGTGAACCAGTTTTTTTCATCGCTTAGCGTAATATTATGTTCTAATCGAACCATCACCCTAGGTATCTGTGGTAAACCTGCAACACCTTCAACTTCATTCCAGTCACGTGTTCTAGTCGTAAATTTATCCTAGTCAATAAAATACATACATTTATACATAAAATATATATATATATAAATTTTAATAATTAATCTAATTTTAGGCTAACTAGGCAGAGAGTATTTATAGTGACCCAAAACTTATTATAATTTATTATAATCCTATTCTACTAATACTAAGTAGTAGTTATACATTTTAAATTAATTTGACATTTACAAAATTTATGTATCATTTACTCAAATATATATAATACTTGATTATATATAGTACTATATATAATCAATGGTATTATTAAATCTTCCTTCTATCATAAGATTTATTATTTAAAATATGTATTATTTTTAGGTGTCATAATGCACCAGTTCAATATTACTTCTGCTGAAATAACAAATGAACTACTGGACTAATTGCAAGTTGGTTTAGATATGGTCCAGGTCGTGTGAAAATAAAAAACAAAAATACTTTTTAAATTAATTTCCATACATTTTCTATAATATTATTATTTATTATTCTATTTTGTATATTTTGTTAAAATAACACATACTTTGTATAACCAAGATGGTATTAATATGATCAAAATTGTTATTTAAACAACTTTATAATAATTCAATTAAATTAAAGTACTATTATTTTGTTTTTTATTGCTTTTTTTTTTTTTAAAACTTACTAATTTAATTGTTTTAATTTTTTATTTTTAAAGAAGTATATACCTAAATGTAATTGTTTATTTTTTGTTATTAACACATATTATAAAGGAAAATATTATTTTATTATTATTTACTTATAATATATATTATATGATATTAATTTTATTCATTTATAAAATTAATATAATTGCACATTAGAGTCAATAATTTATATCACAATAGTGTCTGTTCATTCATTTAATCCTCTCAAAACTTCATTTTTAATCATAATATTATTTTAATATTTTATACATATCAAGTTGACTGCCATGATCATTGCATTGGGTGCTTAGATTATTTCATATGTTGCTACATGGCAAAATAATTTTCCTTTCATGTTGCCATGTTTGAGTTTTATAAATAAGTTATGTGTAATGTGTTATATTTTCTGATAAAAATATTAAAGCCAAAAGTTCTAGTATTTTATGGTTAATATTCACATGTCTATCCTCTATTCAATGTAATCAAGGATTGTGAAGCCAGTGAATGCTTAATTTAAAATTATAAAATGTTAATTATCAATATGTGATGGTCATGGCAACAAAGGAAATACTGTTAAAGTACTTGTGGAGTCGACAACTTCATATATATATTATCGATAACTGCATAAATAAAATTAATTAAATTAGATCTTTAAATTAATGTTTTACAATTATAGTTAATATAATATTATCTTATTATTTATTCAAAAACAAAAAGCATTCACATCCCATATAAATTTACTTCAGAGACCAGTTAATATTAAAAAATAAATAATTGCTTAAAATTCAAATATTATTTTGTAGTTTGAAATATAAAACGTGTGCTTACATATGTAAATAACAATGAATGCATTAAAAACAAATAAAACAAAAACCAACATATAAATTTTGTACTTTGTATTAATGTAACTTACAGATTTAGTAGTTAATTATTAAACATTAATTCGTGATTTAGTAGTATTTTTGTGAGAATAGGATCAGCCAGTGTCCATTGCAGCCATAATAAGTGGCATATTTTCGATTAACTTCTGTTGGTAAACCTGGTTTGTGATTATTGATTACCAGCCTTTTTTTCTGTATAGCAGGTTTCGAATTGATTTAGTTAGACAACGGTATCAACTGGTTTTTACTACGAGGTGTAGTTGTAGGACTGTTGAGCAGATACTGTATCTAATTTCTGTTTCAATACAAAGTATTATTTAAACTTTCTGCTTGAACTGAAATTAATACAGTTTCATCATTAGACTCTGGTGATTGTCCATTTTATTAATTACTGGCTGCAATGTAATTTGTTGCAACTTATCTTCAACAATTTGCAATGGACTCTAAATGTAATAACAATAATAATATTATTATCATCATTCTACAAAACATTTAAATTCATATATATTTTATTTATTTACCATGCATTTCTAATTTAATTGGTTTTGTATTTTCGGTTTTGTATTTGTTCGCAAATGTTCAATATTAAGCTCATTTAAATAAAAAATGTATCTCTTTTAATTTTATATTGGTTTGTGGCGAGAAATCCCAGCTGACTGCCTTCAATCCACCCAAAATGATTTTGTTATATTCTGTAGCAAATTTAAGAAAATAAATTGTGAAGTGTTTCTAAAGTTTTTATTATATTTTAAGATGTTACATTTTATTATATTTACTCACATGATGATTTTTTTCATTTCTGCAGTATCTTTATTATGTGCTTCCAATAATGCATAATATTTGTAGTTTTATCAGCCAGCATAGTAATTAATTCTTGACTTATAATTAGGTTACTATCTAATATCAGTCCAATTTCATTTCTATGTTCGAGAAGAGTTTTTTGCTCTTCAATAATGACCTAAGAAGTTTTTTAAAAACAATTTTATAAATCTCAGTTAAAACAAAAATAGATAGATTAACACATACATTCGAGTTAAAGCGAACAATATCAGCATCTAAAAATTGTTTAACATTATTTGCTTCCAGTTTTTAATAAATTGGTTCAATTTTGGTTACGGCAAATGCTTCATCCCATAATATGTTTAGCTGAGCATTTAAACTAGCTATACGCCCTTCAAATTGCTGAATAGCCATGTTGATTCGATTTAATTCGCGCCTAAAAATAAATAAATATGCAATTTAAATACTTATTAGGATTTAAAATATAACTACAAACCATTTCATCTACATTTGAGTATTAAATATTGAAAACCGTTCAAGTAGATTTTTTTTAGAAATATTCTCAATTCTGTTTTCTTTTGCCGATTCCAGCGAATTTCTGTATGTTTTATTATACCCATGAATAAAGATTCTAATGTGGATTTTAAATCTTCTAAATTATCTGGAGGTATTGGCTTTAGACTTCAATGTATCTTCATTTTTTTTCAGATGTAAAATATCATTCTCTAAGCCAGCAATTATTTTTGTATAATGAGATGGAGGGATTGATTGACATAACATTTTCTTTTAACTAAAACAATAGAATTTCTAATGTAAAACACAAGTAAAAAACAAAAAAAAACTCACATTGGACTTAATTTTCATAGCTCGTGAAGCATATTTTAATGTATTGTGTGTGTCCTCAAAGAGGATAAGGGGAACATTATCATTAAAGTCTTACAATTTCCACCAAGTGAATCTTTTAACAATCTTTAACTTGGAATCTCTGTATGGTATATGTTTCAAACCATCTGACAAGTTATTGATACAATTTCCTATGGTAAATATAATAAATGTTTAAAACAACAAACAACTAAATTATTTTATAAAAAAAAAAATGTTTATACATTTTTTTTTTTATAAATTTATCTAATACTTACAATAGTAGGGTTTAATATTAACACAATGAAAACATACCAAGAGCAAGAAGTGACTTGTTAATGTTAGATCCTTCTTAAATCGCATTCCTTTATTGGAAGATGCTCTTCTGAACCAGCAAGATCAACCATGGATAGTTTTGCCATTTTCACCTGATCTGTATGTTTAAATGTCATTTTATGTACACTTGAAACAAAGCATGCGATCTAGATGATTCTGCATTGGCATCAAGGATGCGTACGATTATCATTGCCTCTACGCAGCATTTCAATAAGTTCTTCAACATTATTAACCATCTTTATTGTAATACCAGCAACAGATGTAGTATTTCCAAATTTCCCAAAAATAAAGGTTTCTTATCATTTACTAATAAATCATATACCATTTCATTGTATACCTAAAAATTATTTATTATTTATTTTCAATTAATTATTTAAACCACAATAATTTAATATATTACTTGAGATAAGAAACATAAATTTCAAATTTTTAGAATCCTGCTGTTTTTACTTTCTGATATAAGTCTTTCATAGTCAAATATGTAATTCGTAGTTATTTTCATTACCTAACATTGTAAATGTTTTTCCAGCACCTGTTGCTCCATAAACGAAAACTAAAATTCAATAGAAAATAAGATATTAATATAAATAAAATAAAATACAATATATTTAAAAAACATTTGGTCATTCATGTAGCATATGACGGATGATCATAGAATAATAAATTCAAAATTAAAAAATTTGATTTACTATCAATTAATATTAATTCTAAATAAAATTAGGCCAACCAAGAGTCAAGCATAGCTGTTCTGTGATAAAATATCTGTAGATTAATAGATCATTTATTGATAGTTTAAATTAATAATAATACAATAATAAATCATCTACTACAGGTTTATTTATTTGTGTTGATTTGATAATATTTATAACACCATAAAATATTTAATTTTATATATACCAGAACAATATCCACAAAAGTTTATCGAGTAACTTTAGTGCTTTCATTGTATATGTCTTCATTAGCATAGAGGTCCAAAACCGATGAAATCGATTTGATTGATTTATGTTGTTTTTTTGATATGTCTCTGGGGTTTTGTTGATACCATGGAAAAAAATGGTGTCTCATCTTGTTTTGGATCAAATATTAAAGCATTCTCATTCCTTATTCTTATTGTTTTGCTGCAAATTACAAAGAAATTAATATTTATGAAACTCATTAATTTTAAAACTGTTTTTTTTATATTTTGTTGAATTAAATTATAGTAAAAAAAAAAAACTATTAAGGTAGAATAATAATTTTTATTTTATTATAAAGTAGAATTTAGTCATAAAACAAATTATTATTTAATGTTTTATAAATCTAAAATAATTTTGACAAGGCAATTAATTAAATTTTTTAATAAGGAAATACAGATGTTCATGTGTTAATTAAAATGACAATAATATTGTTATTCTGTGATAATATACAATATAATACATAATATGACAGATGAATTCAATTATAATTAAACATATTTTCATATTGGGTTGTTTTTTTAAAGGTATTTTTATTTAATGGTTTGCACACTGATGTTATTGTAAATTTCCTCTTTTTATAGTTAAAATTTCAATTTGGTTTAATAACTGTAGTCTGTACTGTTGAATATTATTAACTATCAATTCTGGCTTAGCATGATGGTAAACTAGGACGATTATTAGTGATTATGGACTGTAAATTTGAAAATGTTTTTATATAATATATCCAATATATGTGCTGTTTTGGAGTGTTTCATGATCACATATTCAGGAAATCTAAAAACTGAAGGGCCAATGGTAAAAATATTAAAATTATGAGAAATAATAATAAAGCCTGGTTATTTGGTTAAAAATAAAAACAAAACGGGTACATAAAAGCAATTACTTAGATTTCGATTATTATCTTTTGATATATAAAGTTTATAGAATATAGTACATGTTTCTAGAGTTTATAGTTCCCACTGTTTTACTAATCTGATTATAATTTATCATTTCTTCGGAAATCAAGTTGTAGCTATCCCTTTTTATAACAATAATACCGTGTTCTTGAGCCTTAATTTTAAAAATAGTCCACATCAGTGGGTGCGAACATTTTTCAAACCTGAGGCAAACTAGATAATTTGACTACCTCCCACATATATAATGTATATAAATTATGTATAAAATACATAATATATGTTTTAACCACTGAACCTACCTACCACCCGCCCACCCACCCAAAAATTATCGTGAGGCAATTGCCTCGAAAATGTTCTTTGGCACGCCACTGGTCCACATCTTTATAGGTCTAATAATACAAGACCGTAACTTTACGTTCTACAACACCGCATGAGCCACGGTGACATCAATTCATACCATGGTTCGCGGTAAGAAATATTTAATAGCAAAAAAGAAGGTTTAAAATGAATACATTTACGATAATTTAGTGTCGTTACATTTGGCGACACTGCAAATTATCAATCTCGCTACTGAAAACCACGATTAAATATCCATCTTGTTGAAAACTAAAGCCAACGAGAATCGACAGTTAATACAAAAAATGAATATCTTATAATAGTTTCTATAATTATTAATTTAATAAAGTTAATTAAAAAGGTAATAAAATTTTGTTTGTTATCATCTTTCGTAATTGTATGTTAAATAATATCATGTAAAATGAACATATTAAGGAAATCATTTTTAAACAAAACCATTACAACATCTTCAAGAAAATTAGCTTATTTACAAACGCAAATGAATCTTCAATGACTGTATTTGACCGAAAAGCTAAAATTATTCAAAAAAAACCGCAGCAATAGCAGAAGACAGTTCAGTTTATGAATACATCAAAGATGAAATTGATATCATCAGATCGTCTATTCGATATCAAACGTCAGTTCAATTTAGTAGTCGATTTGGGGCGGTTATGGACATTGTCTAAACATATTTCCAAACAATGTAAAGAGTTAATAATGTGAGTGCCAAGAAATTTTGGATAAATCTCAAAACCGAACCTGAAGTTAAGGTCAGTAAACTAGTAGTAGAAAGAGAAATTACCTTTCAAATGATAGTATTGATTTATTAATTAGTTGTTTAAGTTTCACTGGGTAAATGATTTACCACTCTCCTTCAAATTAAAAATTGTCTGAAAAATGATGGAGTCTTTTTGGGAGCAATGTTTGCAGGTGATACTTTATATGAACTTGATCATCATTACAATTAGCAGGCATTGAACAGAGGAGGTATAACACCAGTATATCACCATTTGTTCGTCTTAGGGACTTGGGAGCACTAATGCAGAGCCCGGATTTTCAATGCTGACTTTAGATACAGACAATTAATACGATATCCATCTATGTTTGAACTAATGATGGACCTAAAAGGAATGGGAGAAAATAATGCTGTTATAAATCACTAAGACTCAACAAAGATACCATTTTTGTGCGGCTGCCTTATAATAAACTTTACGGTAATCAAGATGATAACAGCGATTCTAAAGGTATTCCAGCCACATTTCAAATATTGTACATGATAGGATGGAAGCCAGATCCATCACAACCAAAACCATTACCTAGAGGCTCAGGAAAATATCGATTAAAAATATAGGAGACCTCGATAAAATCGCTAAACATTTAGGAACGATTGAAACATAATTTTGACGCTTTTAAATTTGTGTAATATACTTAACTAATAATCTAGATGTTGTAATGTTAAATTTTGTTCAAAAAAAATTTTAAAAACATGTAGCTTCTCTTTAGAGCACCTAAAACTATGACGACTCTGGATACCATTGGCTGTTGTGTGTTCTTTTGTTTTATTATTGAAACTTTTGCTGATTTACAAAAGTATGCATTCAGGAGTAAGAGACAAATAAAGGCAAATGGTGACGATGGTGAGTAAAAAAAAAAAAATGTGATTTCTCTTACATAAAAAGTATTGTACATTTTCTTTCCCACGCCTTTATATGTTTTACAATTTATTGTGTTACCTGCTGACATATTATTAAAATTTCCTCCAAAGCCTTTATCAATGTTTTTCTTAAAGAATAAAAAAAAAAAATTATCATTCAATTAAATTCTGAAAATATAAAATTAGTTGCACCAACATTTAATTGGTTTACAGGTAATAGAAAGAGACAATAGAATTATTAAATAATTTAACAGAGATCAGGTTCAAATTTTAATCGATTCAAGAAAATATAAAATTAGAAAATTTCGAGGGTAATACTAGGTATTAGATAATCCGGAAATAGAAATATTAGATTCAAGCTTATCAGAATTAGAAGTTGAAGTTTTAAAAGGAAAATTGGGTAAATTAGTCTATATTAAAAAGATAGGCTAGAAGAGATTTTAAAAAGGAATTTGAATTATTAAGTAGGATAAAGGATAAATTAAGGGATAAAGCAAGAGAGGTTGTTAAAGAAATATTGATAATCAAATAAAACAATTATCAATAATTGCATCCGAACAAAAATCGAGGAGTAATTTATTGAAACCAGAAATAGTGAATAATTTCAATTATCGCCAAATGGAAGTGATAGAAACTGTAGAAAGCCCTTTGTTTAAAAAAAAAATTAGTAAAAAATGGCTTCAAGTTCAATAATTCAATCAGATACTTTCCAGGAAAATCGTGGAGGATATTGAAAGTTTTATAAAAGTTTGAACTTGTGAGGTTGTTAATGATTGGAATGACAAAGATAAATTAATTTTAGTAAATTTATCTTAAAATTCTTGAAAACTTTTTTGATCTAATTAAATTTAAAGGATGAAAATATCACATGGACTGAGGTTAAAAAAGAATTTATTGCAAATTTACAACTGTAGGCAAAAACATGTATATTGAGAGCTCAATTAGAAAATCTAAAATTGGAAAAAGGAGATAATTATAAAGAAATATATAATAAAAGTTACAGGGTTATGTTATAAAATTAATGAAAATATGGAGGAAAGAAATATGGAAAAATTTTTAAAGGGATTTGCGATGAGATTTATCAAAATAGAATTAAAGGATAACTACAATAAGTCAAATAACAAAAATATAGAGAAATATGAATTATCAAAATTAAAGACAAAATAAGGATAATTCTAAAATTGAAGAGTTGAGTAATGAGGTAAAAATTTAAAAACAATTAAAAAATCTTAATTTTGAAAAACCCATAGAAACTCCTAAAATTAATTTTCAAGAAATTTTGATAATCAAAATACTAATTATTATCATGGACCACGGTACAATAATTATCGGGATCACTGCAGGGTAATAATGGCTATCAAATACCACAAAACAAAATGGTTATCAACAATTAAGGGTAATACTAATTTTCGAATTAAATATAATAGTAATGGTCAAAGAACCCAATACAATAATTATAATCGGAATAATTTTAATAATAATAATTTATCCTGTTGCACCAAATTTTAATAATAATTATCGGAATCACGCGGACATAATGATTATATGGGACAGTAAAGATACAAATTATTGGAGACCCCAATAAATAATAATGTTCAGGATTACAAAACAATAATAACCACCAAAATAAAATAAATAAAAAAAATCCTTCTTACAAATCAAATTATCCACAGATAAATGTACTAATAATCAAGATAATCAAAATAAAAACCGGATAATTGAATTTAAAAACATCGAATATAATTTGTTTTAATTGTTTACAGGGCATATGAGTGATTTTTACGTCACAAAAACGGCAATGAAAATTGACTAGGGTGTTTTGAACATTTAAAATTCTAGCACACCAAACACAATTAAAAAATATGAAATTAATTTAATAAATCGATTTAATAAATACAAAAATTTAAATTGCACACATCTAAATAACTATAACAGCTATAAAATCGAAATACCAGGAGAAATAAATAATAAAAAATTTATTTATTGTTAGACACAGGAGCAAGTATAACAGTTATAAATAATGAAGATTTTTGTTTAAAAGAAATTAATCCTATTGGAACAAATATAAATCTCGGGCCGCTTAATAATACTAGCTTAAAAGTAATAGGAAAATCGTTAGTTGAAATAAAATTAGGGAAAATAATAATTCAACAAATGTTAGTAGTTGAAGGAATTTGTTCCCCGATATTAGTGGAATGGATATATTATCAAAATTAAAGACTATTATAAATTTGGACAACAATAATATAATTTTTAAGTTAAAAAAAGAAAAGGCTATATTTAAATTGATATTAAAAATAATTTAAAATTACATATGCCACTTAATGAAGAAAAAGAAAATACTGAATTAAATACAAATAAAAGGATGAAGAATTATATATTAATGAATTAATTAAATTTTGAAAAGGAACCCAGGTCCCAGGAGACGGTGATTGTGGTGCTATGTAAGTATATGTTTTAAAATTTTGGATATTTCAACTAGTCTACAAATTTTAAAATGATAAATATTAATAAATGTCAAACAGGTTATAATTTAACGGATATAGATCTTGCTTTTATTTGTGACAAATTTAATTGAATTTAATAATTATAACGAAATTTTTCACAAAAAAATGAAATTTTAAACTCCGGCTAATATATTGGAAACCAATAGACAAACAGTTTGTTGTTTCATGAAAAATCATTGGCACCGAATATTAAATAAACAAAATAAACTTGTTATACATAATAGTTGTATATGCTATTAATTTCCGTTAAAACCAAACACCAAATTACCAAGAATCACAGACAAACTTAACACAGTTCAATGACAAAAAAGAAAGGTTATACTTTTTGCTGATGCAATGTTTTGTGTATCACCATACAAGAATTAAAATACAAATATAAAAAAATCATAGATATGATTTAATTTCCTCTATAAATGACACTTGCAAAATTATTATTCTAGGATACAATGTAATTTTAATTTTAAAAAGGGAGAATTTATAAAATAACGCTTTTTATAAAATCAAAGAATAATAAAAACAATAAGTTAAATGAATGACAAATTTACACAATACTAATATAATTCCTTTTAAACAAAAAAAATAAATTTAACTATATTCATTTCCATAATAGAAAAAATATTGCAGTTAATCACAAAGATAATAATAGCAAACAAAAACTAATAAATAACAATATTAGTATTAAGAACCAAATGGCAAAATAAAATAATAAATCAAAATCTATAAAGAATTTTTTCAAAAAATTTGAAAATGAAATTTTGACTATAGCATTCGGAGGTTAAATTGATTTATTTAGTGAATATTTTTAACAAACGTTTCATTTAGTACATTATCACAGGATTTAGCTATGAAAAAGGAATTGATTACAATTTAAAAAAAAATATGGTAAAGTAGATGAATTAAAAGAGCAAAACAAAAAAATAGGAGAACTAGCATATTTAAAATTAAAAATCAATACATAATTTATTTAATAACAAATCAAAATTTTATGAAAAACCAAAATAAACAATCTTACACTTTAATTAGTTTAAAACATTTTTGTCAAAATAATAATTTGAAAAATTTAAATGGATTGGGTTTTCAGATAATTAAATTGGCAAATTATTTCAAAATTATTCAATTCCTTTTCCAAGGCACAGATATTAAAGTAACTATTCAATAATAAAAAAAAAAAAAAATGAAAAAAAAATTTAACATAGAGTTCATTCACAAAATGATATTTACCGTTGAAAACATAAAAAATAATAATACGTATATATATTCCAACACATATTTTAAATTTAAAGGATACTACTAAAAAATAGAAAATAGTTTCAATAACAACACGCAAATGAAAAAACGTAAACCGATTTATATTAATGTGTTGTTTAAAACAAAAGAAAAAATAGTTCAAAATATAAAAGACGTTAAAAAAATGATAATAAAAATGATTTAAATGAAAATAAATAAATTTCAATTAATCCTGAATTATCAGAAAATGAAAAAATAAACTAAGAAACTTATTAAATAAATATCAAGATTGTTTTGCACAACACAGTATGGATTTAGGAGGATAGACATAGGTGACGTTCCAATTCCAACTATAAAAATCCTATTAGTCTACCACCAATAGATTAGCATTAACAGAGCAAAAAGAATTACAGAGACAAATTAATGAATTACTTGCAGGGTTAATTACACATTAATTTCTTCATATGCCAGTCCAGCATTTTAGTGAATAAAGCAGATGGTTCAAAAGATTAGTAATAGATTTAGAAAAAACAAACAAGTTCCACATCAAAATTTTCCAATAACACAATGCAAACTATTTTCGATTGAGGGGAGCTAAATATTTTAACATTATGGATATGCAAAAGGGTTTTAAATATTTTATTGGGAAAAACAGATAGACATAAGTTAGCATTTATTATCCCATTTGGACTAATGAATGGACACGTTTCCCCTTCCTCAAAAATTCACCTAGGTTTTCAAAGGGTGCAAAAGCTCTTGCAGGATTATTTATTTAGGTACTATTAATTATGTGGACCTTATAAATTATGCAAAAACATTCAGAATTACTAGAAGTTCTTGAAAAATTATTACTAAGGATAAGAGAAACAGGATTAAAACTTAAAGCAAAAAAATGCAAATTTGGATATTTTGAACTTAAAATTTTAGGAAATTAGTTAATCAAAATGGGTCAAACCAAATCATGAGGGTTTAATGGCTATTCAAAATTTTCCACCCTACAACAAAAAAAACACGGAGTTTTTAGGTTTATGTAATTTTTTAGAAAATTTATTCCATCGCTTTGCGGAATTAATTTCAATTAATTACTGATTTGACCAGAGGTCACTATCCATCTAAAATTACCAGTAAAATGGCAAAAATCCATCAGGAAACATTGAAAACTAAAAGAACATTTAGTCAACCCCCTTATTAAAAACATTTTAACCCAAATTTTAATAATAATCTGGACAGATGCAAAAAATTGATGCTGGGACCCTTCTAAAAGAGATGATGATCAAAGTTACAAGTTTCATATATTTCAGAAGGTTAACTAACAAGAAGAAAGATTAATACTCTTTTGTTAATTGTTTGAATGTTTGATTGTAATTTCTTATTATTTAATAATCATAATTAAAAAAATAAAAAATATATAAGGCACGTTACATATTAATCAAAATTTAAAAAAAACAAAAAAACAAAACACAAAAACCATAGAAATGTAAAAAAAAATGTTTTGTATTTGTAACACCATAAGAGTCAACATTGATGAAGAAAGAATATATATTTTAGAAAATCAAGGAAAATTGATATTTTGAAAGTAAACAATTGGGCAAATCGAGAAGTTTCTCAAAAATTTTGTGAACCGGGATTCGAGGTCGCTATTCCTAAAACACAATAGTTATATCTATAGAAGAGAGTTTTCATTGCATATTTGTTGATTATATGCAAAAAATTAATGATGCTGCGAGAGTAAACACTACTGGAATTGAATTATTTCTATATTGAAACATCATTGGTACCATTGTTTTGATGTTTTGAACACAGTAAATTTATAGCAAATGCCTTACTATTTTAATCGACTAGCCCTATGTAAAAAAAGGATCCAGTTGATCAATTGAAGAGGACAGCATCAATATTTGAACTATGAATTTCCTAAACGATAGACCAGTATTCAAAAAAAGATTTGCCATTGTCAAATCAAAATATCAATTTCAACCCAACTTCAAATTCAAAGCAAAACCATTATAATACTGTATATGAATTAAAATTTTTTTTCTTTTGTAAAGGTCAACACAAAAAGAAAGGGGAAATGTAACGAATTACATGCTATTATTATATATATTTATATATGAATATATATATATATAGTTGTATATTTGGGTCTGTTATGTATATACACACTAAGAATAATAGCAACCATCAATTTATTAACTCACGCAAATAAATATTATAAATACACCTAACACAAAATAACACAGAGAGTTCAACACACCAATCGTCGCAACCGATAGCAGCCACCCGTGGTTTTGTAAGTAATTATTACTATGCATTAATAAAAGAAAATAATTAGACATTACCAGTGGAACTCCATTATTGAATGTTATTAAGTTTTACCCGCCAGTAATATTTTTATATCCAAAGGTCCTGAAATCCTTCCTGGATATCTTATGTGTTAACTGGTTCCCGACCCATAATCGCTATCACCTGGTATATGTTGATTTCCCGATGCCACCTGCAATACTGAATCCCAGTCCCTGGAAAAAAATAATTATTATTGATGGAAAAACATATCAATTTTTGTCACAAAACCATCAATTGCTTTTGGTAGTGTTTAAACGGCCATTTATGAACTGGAAATAACATATTTTTGTAAAAAATATTACAAATTCAAATTTAATTTCACAATCTATACGTTTTCACACAGAACACAATGGCAGATAAAG
>JAIVES010000036.1:0-25000 GCA_032441835.1 Slavum lentiscoides
CCCTACATCGTTTATTGCATAAATACAAATTTAACAACAACAGTAACAACGATAAACACGACATACATACGTGGGGGCCTCTAACCACCCTGGAAAAGGAGGCTTTCAGCCCACAATACAGACGAACTTAACTATCTGATTTGTTAATTTATACGTCGCCTGCCTTCCGCCTGCCTCTCTCTGCTCCTGCTTTTCCTTTTCGCCGAGGATTTCCTCCACCATCGCCATGAAAGCCAGTCTTGGGATTTCCGCCGCTTCCTGTAGTCTACCTCTGACCACCGGTAAATGCTCTGCATGGGGACCAAGTACTATCTCCGGAACATCTTGTGCTTCTAGTCGGTGACCTACGACCTCTTCGATCTTCAACCGTGCTTGATCCCAGTAAGGACATTTAAACAGAGTATGCTCCACCGTGTCATCATCGTCTCCACATTGAACACAGGTGGGTTCCGAAGATATTTTCCTGTCGAACAGATATCGTTGGAAACACCCATGACCCGTTAACGCCTGTGCCATGTGGAATGATATCGTTCTCATATTGGATTGGTACATCCATCTCTCAATATCCGGGATCATTTTCTTCGTCCATGCTCCCTTCTCTGTCTGTTCCCACACCAGTTGCCAGGAATAACCTAACCTAACCTAACCTAACCTAACCTAACCTAACCTTTTTTTTTTTTTTTTTTTTTTTTTTTTTTTAAACCATAGAGCCTGGTGGGAAATGTTCGCACAATACTGCCACCAGACCCTACATCGTTTATTGCATAAATACAAATTTAACAACAACAGTAACAACGATAACACACGACATACATACGTTGGGGGCCTCTAACCACCCTGGAAAAGGAGGCTTTCAGCCCACAATACAGACGAACTTAACTATCTGATTTGTTAATTTATACGTCGCCTGCCTTCCGCCTGCCTCTCTCTGCTCCTGCTTTTCCTTTTCGCCGAGGATTTCCTCCACCATCGCCATGAAAGCCAGTCTTGGGATTTCCGCCGAACCTAACCTAACCTAACCTAACCTAACCTAACCTAACCTAACCTAACCTAACCTAACCTAACCTAACCTAACCTAACCTAACCTTTTTTTTTTTTTTTTTTTTTTTTTTTTAAACCATAGAGCCTGGTGGAAATGTTCGCACAATACTGCCACCAGACCCTACATCGTTTATTGCATAAATACAAATTTAACAACAACAGTAACAACGATAACACACGACATACATACGTGGGGGCCTCTAACCACCCTGGAAAAGGAGGCTTTCAGCCCACAATACAGACGAACTTAACTATCTGATTTGTTAATTTATACGTCGCCTGCCTTCCGCCTGCCTCTCTCGCTCCTGCTTTTCCTTTTCGCCGAGGATTTCCTCCACCATCGCCATGAAAGCCAGTCTTGGGATTTCCGCCGCTTCCTGTAGTCTACCTCTGACCACCGGTAAATGCTCTGCATGGGGACCAAGTACTATCTCCGGAACATCTTGTGCTTCTAGTCGGTGACCTACGACCTCTTCGATCTTCAACCGTGCTTGATCCCAGTAAGGACATTTAAACAGAGTATGCTCCACCGTGTCATCATCGTCTCCACATTGAACACAGGTGGGTTCCGAAGATATTTTCCTGTCGAACAGATATCGTTGGAAACACCCATGACCCGTTAACGCCTGTGCCATGTGGAATGATATCGTTCTCATATTGGATTGGTACATCCATCTCTCAATATCCGGGATCATTTTCTTCGTCCATGCTCCCTTCTCTGTCTGTTCCCACACCAGTTGCCAGGAACGCAGCGTGGCAGTCCTCTCCTGCTTCCTAACCATAGCCATGGTCACTCCGTGATCTTGGTTGAATGTACGCCTTCTAGTATCAATTCTCCGCCGTTCTTCAGCAAGTAGGTATGCCGGAGGCATGCGGGCCAGGACTAAGGCCGCCATATCTGATACCGTACGGTAGCACCTCGTTACTCGTATTGCTGCAAGCCTCTGGGTCTGCGTCAGGGAGTTTCTGTTCTTCTCCCTTGATCCCGCAGACAGTGACCACGCCGGTGCCGCGTACAGCAGCTTACTGTGCACCACTGACATGAGGAGACTTCTCTTCGACTGAGAAGGGCCTCCTATGTTGGGCATCAACCTTCCCAGGGCTGCCACAATGACCCTGGCTCCTGTTACGACTTCCTTCACATGAAAACCAAAAGACAGTCTAGTGTCTAGGTGAACCCCAAGATACCTTATGGCTGGCTTAACTGTGATCTGATGTCCCCTTATTGTGAAAATTGGCTCGCGATACTTTTTTTTCTTGGTCAATACCACCGCCTCGGATTTATGTGGCGCGACCTGCAATCCGTGGTCCGACATCCATTGATCAACCTGCACCAACGCTCGGTTCCCGTTGATTTCAACAGAATCCGCGTTGCGCGCCCTGATCACCAGAGCGAGATCATCTGCAAAACCAATCAGCTTGACCCCAGGGACCGAAAGTCTCAATACACTGTCATAGAAAATATTCCATAACGCGGGGCCGATCACTGAGCCCTGCGGCACACCACATGTCACCGTAAGTCTTGTCGAATCGTCACTATGATCGCCAACCAGTAGCTCCTACCACTTAGGTAGGATCTTATTATGTTGATAAGGTAGACCGGAAAGTTCATTTTGTGGAGAGCCTCGTCAATAAGCAGCCACGGAGCAGTGTTGAAGGCATTACGGACGTCAAGCGCCACCACAGCACATAGCTCTCTATGCTGCACCGCCCTTCTATGAGCTGCCTCTGCCGATTCGATGATACTCCTCATTGCGTCTACTGTGGAACGCCCACGGCGGAATCCAAATTGACAATTGCTGAGTCCGTTATGAGCATCAAGGTGATTATTTATTCTCGACAGTAGCAACCGCTCAAACAGCTTGGCCACTCCATTCAGCATCGACAGAGGCCTAAAACTGGAAGCCTCCGATGTAGGCTTGCCCTTGCCCTTGTATATGAGGACCAGCCTCGCTACCTTCCAACTTGATGGGAAGACCCCAGTGTTGATACATCGATTAAAGAGCATCAGAATTATGTTTGGCCTTGCTCTGGCGAATGCAGCCACCACTTCATTAGGCACCAGGTCTGGTCCTGGTGCCTTACCTCCTGGAAGTCTTGAGATCATCAAGAGGAGCTCGTCGACTGATATAGGCTCCTGCCCCTCCACTGGCATAGCATGGTCGCATGGGCAGAGCACATCCAACCAGTCTATCTTTGGGTGAACGGGGAACAGCTCTTTCGCTATGCTGACTACATTCTCAGCAGCCGCAACTGGTCTCGTGCCTAGCTTCTTAAGCACCACTCTGTACGGTAGTCCCCAAGGATCCTTATCGACAGCTTGACAGAGGGACCTCCAGGAGTTCTCCTGGGCTTTGCGTATGGCCAACCTCAGATTTTTCCTTGCCTCCCTAAGAGCAACTCTTTCTTCTTCACGGGAAACCTGTCCAGCTCTGCGTCCTGCACGTTGATAGCGCCTAAGTGCTGCGCAGCTCAACTTCCGCAAATCCGCAATTTCGGTAGACCACCAATGCACCGATTTCCGCCCCCTAAAAATAGTTCGGCGTGGCATTGAGGCGTCGCAAAGCTTAACTAGGATGTCGCCAATGGCCGCCGCCATTTCATCAATGGAAGACCCTTCCTGCATGGAAAGGTCGTGGGGCATGGAACTTATCTGCGAACGCAGCTTCTCTATATCAAGCTTCCTGAATGACCAGCCCATGCCTCGCTTTGGCCTGACGGACGCGGTGATCGGCGCAGTCGGGCCCATTTCGTAGGCTACGTAGAGATGGTCACTTTCCGAACCTACGTTGGAAAGAACCCGCCAGTTATTGATCGCAACGCCGGGCTTTACATGGGCGAGGGTAATGTCCACTATAGATTGGGAATTGTGCCCTATATAGGTAGGTGCTGACCCCAAATTAGCCACCAACAAGTTGTGTGCAGCAGCAAAGTCCACCACGTGTCTGCCCCTTGAATCCTCCGCTGGACAGCCCCATGCAGGTGAATGGGCATTGAAATCACCACCTACGATAATTGTGCTAGCTGAATGGCTGCGAATAGAGTCGTCGAGAGCTGCGAGGAATTCCTCGAACTCGGCTAATTCGCATCGCGGTGTGTAGTAGCAGCTGTACACGACCATTTCACCGATAGAAGCCCATGCAAAACCCTTTCCGCTGCCCGTAGTCCCGAAAGAAACAGTAGAAGAACGAGTCGTTGCTAGCGCACATTTTCCATCGTTACTGCTGACCCATCTTTCTTTATCGTCAGAATCTTTGAGCTGGTCCGAGACCAGGATCAGGTCTACCTCTAACTCCATTGCCGTCTGTGCCATTAGTTGCTGGGCTGACCAGCAGTGATTCAGATTTATTTGCATAAATCTGCACATCATTGCGTTGCAGGATCCTGACTCCTAGGCGGTATCGCCTCCGATGATACGCTGCGCTTGCCAAGCCGGCGTGGTGCGGTATCATTATTGTCTACATTGGCCGTCCGAGTCATTGTCGTGTTTATGCTAGTCCTTACCTGTGTTCCGCCACAAGTAGCTATTCCCTCAACCGTGCTTGGCTCGCTTATCAGCTTGTTGGCCTCCATCTTAATGAGTTTTGAAAATCTGTGCACGTGCTTTGACTGGCTTTGCACGTTATGGCCTTGTGTTCGGGCACACCACATTTGCGACACAAACTTGATCTATCCGGACCTGTGCAGTTTCTTGCCACATGTCCCTCCGCAAGACATCTGTAACAGTTCGATCGAGCTTTCCATGCGCGAATCTTACAACTCACCATTCCAACTCTTAAGCGTCCAGCATCTAGCAACCTTTTCGCTATTGCTTCAGGTAGCTTGACTACAGCAATTTGTTGGCCTCTGGAAGTAGGAAATATCCTATCCACAGCCACTGCTCCTTCTCGAACGTCGGTTGAGGCCCTGAGTGCCTCGCCCACTTCCTCCTTGGTGACCAATTCATCGAGGTCCATCACAGCCAAGGTTGTCATTGGCTCTAAAGATCTAACAGCAGTCGGGTCACCAATTGCTTGTCTGATGGCTTCAACCAATGGTGCCGTGTTACCCACACCTCGTCGCAACTCCACTAGCAAGTCTCCATTTCTCGTCCGGCGCATGCTGTTGACATTGTTCTCAGCCGCGTGCATAACGGTGCCTGACTTGATTTTCCGCAGAGCTTCGGAATAAGAGGCTTCTCCCGTCGCCACAAGAATCCCGGGTGGTGGTTTCCTATTCCTTTGGTTTCTGATCGGTCTTTGACCTTCTTCCGCCTAGCACTTGTCCACTCAGAACCGTCATTTGAAACTGCCCCAATGTCCTGGTAGCCTCCTAACGGGGGAGTGTCTATACTTTTCCTCGACTGTTGCTTGATACTGAGTTTGCCATCTGCCACCGGTCTATGTTCAAGCAAGAGGAGTTGGTGTTCCTGTATCACCGTCAGCTGCTCATGTATATGCAAGCAATGCTCCTGCTGAGTGTTTCGTATTTCATCGACGGCATCCAGAGTCTTCATAAGATCTTGTTGCTGCCGCTGGTGCATTTCCTCGTTCTTCTTCTGTTGTAGCTGTAGTTGCTGTTGAACTGCTTTAAACCTTTGATCTGCTAGGTCTGGAGAGCGCGACCTTCCAAACACCTTTGTTGTCTTCATAAGTTCCCTGAAGGTAAAACTCAGCTCGCGTACAGCTTCCTTTATCTCCCTTTTTAGTATTAGAAGCCGCAGCCGTCTCGCGTTCTAGCCTTTCGAGGTGTCTGAAAGACTCATCAAGCCATTTCTGGAAGGACACTTCAGCTTGTTTCTGGCTCGCCTTCTGCTCACTATTGTTCAGGGCCGCCACTATAGGATTGCTTGCTTTATTACCCGCAGATGCAGCGACTAATTTATTAACAGGCTGCTTCCCATGTCCACTGCCTCCGAGCTTTTTGTCACCAGGAGCGCGCGTGCCCGTTCTTGACACGTCCGCCTCAGCTCTAGTATTGAATAGGGTAGCGGGGGCCTGGCTGGCCACCCCCGCACACTCACGGTCATGTGATGACGACCGCAGTGGGCCCGCTACGTTGGACGTGGCTGTTACCCCACGTCCGCCCACTGCTGCCGGCACCTGGGGGTCCGAAT
This sequence comes from Slavum lentiscoides, assembly GCA_032441835.1. NCBI lineage: Eukaryota > Metazoa > Arthropoda > Insecta > Hemiptera > Aphididae > Slavum > Slavum lentiscoides. Next base: position 6,137 of record JAIVES010000036.1, read on the forward strand.
CCCCTGGTGCGGTAACCAAATTTCTGTTATTAACTTCCATTTGTCGTTTTTTGACGGGTGCCGTTCCCGTGCATTTTAGCCCTACTGCCAGGGGTTTTTTATCGGGGTTTTCCTTCCCCTAGGACGGTTGCCACCCGAGGCTTGAGAGCCCGTCCTACCCTTGGAACTACTTGGTCGGGTTGTTCTCTGCTTCGCCCTGTCCAACATGGGAGACCCTGCTGGTGGAATACACCACCGTTGGCATAGCGCTAAGCGTCATCGAACAACCTTTCAAGCCCCCTCACCACGTCAAGGTGAGTTCCGCGAGGGGGAACCTAACCTAACCTAACCTAACCTAACCTAACCTAACCTAACCTAACCTAACCTAACCTAACCTAACCTAACCTAACCTAACCTAACCTAACCTAACCTAACCTAACCTAACCTAACCTAACCTAACCTAACCTAACCTAACCTTTTTTTTTTTTTTTTTTTTTTTTTTTTTTTTTAAACCATAGAGCCTGGTGGGAAATGTTCGCACAATACTGCCACCAGACCCTACATCGTTTATTGCATAAATACAAATTTAACAACAACAGTAACAACGATAACACACGACATACATACGTGGGGGCCTCTAACCACCCTGGAAAAGGAGGCTTTCAGCCCACAATACAGACGAACTTAACTATCTGATTTGTTAATTTATACGTCGCCTGCCTTCCGCCTGCCTCTCTGCTCCTGCTTTTCCTTTTCGCCGAGGATTTCCTCCACCATCGCCATGAAAGCCAGTCTTGGGATTTCCGCCGCTTCCTGTAGTCTACCTCTGACCACCGGTAAATGCTCTGCATGGGGACCAAGTACTATCTCCGGAACATCTTGTGCTTCTAGTCGGTGACCTACGACCTCTTCGATCTTCAACCGTGCTTGATCCCAGTAAGGACATTTAAACAGAGTATGCTCCACCGTGTCATCATCGTCTCCACATTGAACACAGGTGGGTTCCGAAGATATTTTCCTGTCGAACAGATATCGTTGGAAACACCCATGACCCGTTAACGCCTGTGCCATGTGGAATGATATCGTTCTCATATTGGATTGGTACATCCATCTCTCAATATCCGGGATCATTTTCTTCGTCCATGCTCCCTTCTCTGTCTGTTCCCACACCAGTTGCCAGGAACGCAGCGTGGCAGTCCTCTCCTGCTTCCTAACCATAGCCATGGTCACTCCGTGATCTTGGTTGAATGTACGCCTTCTAGTATCAATTCTCCGCCGTTCTTCAGCAAGTAGGTATGCCGGAGGCATGCGGGCCAGGACTAAGGCCGCCATATCTGATACCGTACGGTAGCACCTCGTTACTCGTATTGCTGCAAGCCTCTGGGTCTGCGTCAGGGAGTTTCTGTTCTTCTCCTTGATCCCGCAGACAGTGACCACGCCGGTGCCGCGTACAGCAGCTTACTGTGCACCACTGACATGAGGAGACTTCTCTTCGACTGAGAAGGGCCTCCTATGTTGGGCATCAACCTTCCCAGGGCTGCCACAATGACCCTGGCTCCTGTTACGACTTCCTTCACATGAAAACCAAAAGACAGTCTAGTGTCTAGGTGAACCCCAAGATACCTTATGGCTGGCTTAACTGTGATCTGATGTCCCTTATTGTGAAAATTGGCTCGCGATACTTTTTTTTCTTGGTCAATACCACCGCCTCGGATTTATGTGGCGCGACCTGCAATCCGTGGTCCGACATCCATTGATCAACCTGCACCAACGCTCGGTTCCCGTTGATTTCAACAGAATCCGCGTTGCGCGCCCTGATCACCAGAGCGAGATCATCTGCAAAACCAATCAGCTTGACCCCAGGGACCGAAAGTCTCAATACACTGTCATAGAAAATATTCCATAACGCGGGGCCGATCACTGAGCCCTGCGGCACACCACATGTCACCGTAAGTCTTGTCGAATCGTCACTATGATCGCCAACCAGTAGCTCCCTACCACTTAGGTAGGATCTTATTATGTTGATAAGGTAGACCGGAAAGTTCATTTTGTGGAGAGCCTCGTCAATAAGCAGCCACGGAGCAGTGTTGAAGGCATTACGGACGTCAAGCGCCACCACAGCACATAGCTCTCTATGCTGCACCGCCCTTCTATGAGCTGCCTCTGCCGATTCGATGATACTCCTCATTGCGTCTACTGTAGAACGCCCACGGCGGAATCCAAATTGACAATTGCTGAGTCCGTTATGAGCATCAAGGTGATTATTTATTCTCGACAGTAGCAACCGCTCAAACAGCTTGGCCACTCCATTCAGCATCGACAGAGGCCTAAAACTGGAAGCCTCCGATGTAGGCTTGCCCTTGCCCTTGTATATGAGGACCAGCCTCGCTACCTTCCAACTTGATGGGAAGACCCCAGTGTTGATACATTGATTAAAGAGCATCAGAATTATGTTTGGCCTTGCTCTGGCGAATGCAGCCACCACTTCATTAGGCACCAGGTCTGGTCCTGGTGCCTTACCTCCTGGAAGTCTTGAGATCATCAAGAGGAGCTCGTCGACTGATATAGGCTCCTGCCCCTCCACTGGCATAGCATGGTCGCATGGGCAGAGCACATCCAACCAGTCTATCTTTGGGTGAACGGGGAACAGCTCTTTCGCTATGCTGACTACATTCTCAGCAGCCGCAACTGGTCTCGTGCCTAGCTTCTTAAGCACCACTCTGTACGGTAGTCCCCAAGGATCCTTATCGACAGCTTGACAGAGGGACCTCCAGGAGTTCTCCTGGGCTTTGCGTATGGCCAACCTCAGATTTTTCCTTGCCTCCCTAAGAGCAACTCTTTCTTCTTCACGGGAAACCTGTCCAGCTCTGCGTCCTGCACGTTGATAGCGCCTAAGTGCTGCGCAGCTCAACTTCCGCAAATCCGCAATTTCGGTAGACCACCAATGCACCGATTTCCGCCCCCTAAAAATAGTTCGGCGTGGCATTGAGGCGTCGCAAAGCTTAACTAGGATGTCGCCAATGGCCGCCGCCATTTCATCAATGGAAGACCCTTCCTGCATGGAAAGGTCGTGGGGCATGGAACTTATCTGCGAACGCAGCTTCTATATCAAGCTTCCTGAATGACCAGCCCATGCCTCGCTTTGGCCTGACGGACGCGGTGATCGGCGCAGTCGGGCCCATTTCGTAGGCTACGTAGAGATGGTCACTTTCCGAACCTACGTTGGAAAGAACCCGCCAGTTATTGATCGCAACGCCGGGCTTTACATGGGCGAGGGTAATGTCCACTATAGATTGGGAATTGTGCCCTATATAGGTAGGTGCTGACCCCAAATTAGCCACCAACAAGTTGTGTGCAGCAGCAAAGTCCACCACGTGTCTGCCCTTGAATCCTCCGCTGGACAGCCCCATGCAGGTGAATGGGCATTGAAATCACCACCTACGATAATTGTGCTAGCTGAATGGCTGCGAATAGAGTCGTCGAGAGCTGCGAGGAATTCCTCGAACTCGGCTAATTCGCATCGCGGTGTGTAGTAGCAGCTGTACACGACCATTTCACCGATAGAAGCCCATGCAAAACCCTTTCCGCTGCCCGTAGTCCCGAAAGAAACAGTAGAAGAACGAGTCGTTGCTAGCGCACATTTTCCATCGTTACTGCTGACCCATCTTTCTTTATCGTCAGAATCTTTGAGCTGGTCCGAGACCAGGATCAGGTCTACCTCTAACTCCATTGCCGTCTGTGCCATTAGTTGCTGGGCTGACCAGCAGTGATTCAGATTTATTTGCATAAATCTGCACATCATTGCGTTGCAGGATCCTGACTCCTAGGCGGTATCGCCTCCGATGATACGCTGCGCTTGCTGCCGGCGTGGTGCGGTATCATTATTGTCTACATTGGCCGTCCGAGTCATTGTCGTGTTTATGCTAGTCCTTACCTGTGTTCCGCCACAAGTAGCTATTCCCTCAACCGTGCTTGGCTCGCTTATCAGCTTGTTGGCCTCCATCTTAATGAGTTTTTGAAAATCTGTGCACGTGCTTTGACTGGCTTTGCACGTTATGGCCTTGTGTTCGGGCACACCACATTTGCGACACAAACTTGATCTATCCGGACCTGTGCAGTTTCTTGCCACATGTCCCTCCGCAAGACATCTGTAACAGTTCGATCGAGCTTTCCATGCGCGAATCTTACAACTCACCATTCCAACTCTTAAGCGTCCAGCATCTAGCAACCTTTTCGCTATTGCTTCAGGTAGCTTGACTACAGCAATTTGTTGGCCTCTGGAAGTAGGAAATATCCTATCCACAGCCACTGCTCCTTCTCGAACGTCGGTTGAGGCCCTGAGTGCCTCGCCCACTTCCTCCTTGGTGACCAATTCATCGAGGTCCATCACAGCCAAGGTTGTCATTGGCTCTAAAGATCTAACAGCAGTCGGGTCACCAATTGCTTGTCTGATGGCTTCAACCAATGGTGCCGTGTTACCCACACCTCGTCGCAACTCCACTAGCAAGTCTCCATTTCTCGTCCGGCGCATGCTGTTGACATTGTTCTCAGCCGCGTGCATAACGGTGCCCGACTTGATTTTCCGCAGAGCTTCGGAATAAGAGGCTTCTCCCGTCGCCACAAGAATCCCGGGTGGTGGTTTCCTATTCCTTTTGGTTTCTGATCGGTCTTTGACCTTCTTCCGCCTAGCACTTGTCCACTCAGAACCGTCATTTGAAACTGCCCCAATGTCCTGGTAGCCTCCTAACGGGGGAGTGTCTATACTTTTCCTCGACTGTTGCTTGATACTGAGTTTGCCATCTGCCACCGGTCTATGTTCAAGCAAGAGGAGTTGGTGTTCCTGTATCACCGTCAGCTGCTCATGTATATGCAAGCAATGCTCCTGCTGAGTGTTTCGTATTTCATCGACGGCATCCAGAGTCTTCATAAGATCTTGTTGCTGCCGCTGGTGCATTTCCTCGTTCTTCTTCTGTTGTAGCTGTAGTTGCTGTTGAACTGCTTTAAACCTTTGATCTGCTAGGTCTGGAGAGCGCGACCTTCCAAACACCTTTGTTGTCTTCATAAGTTCCCTGAAGGTAAAACTCAGCTCGCGTACAGCTTCCTTTATCTCCCTTTTAGTATTAGAAGCCGCAGCCGTCTCGCGTTCTAGCCTTTCGAGGTGTCTGAAAGACTCATCAAGCCATTTCTGGAAGGACACTTCAGCTTGTTTCTGGCTCGCCTTCTGCTCACTATTGTTCAGGGCCGCCACTATAGGATTGCTTGCTTTATTACCCGCAGATGCAGCGACTAATTTATTAACAGGCTGCTTCCCATGTCCACTGCCTCCGAGCTTTTTGTCACCAGGAGCGCGCGTGCCCGTTCTTGACACGTCCGCCTCAGCTCTAGTATTGAATAGGGTAGCGGGGGCCTGGCTGGCCACCCCCGCACACTCACGGTCATGTGATGACGACCGCAGTGGGCCCGCTACGTTGGACGTGGCTGTTACCCCACGTCCGCCCACTGCTGCCGGCACCTGGGGGTCCGAATCCCCTGGTGCGGTAACCAAATTTCTGTTATTAACTTCCATTTGTCGTTTTTTGACGGGTGCCGTTCCCGTGCATTTTAGCCCTACTGCCAGGGGTTTTTTATCGGGGTTTTCCTTCCCCTAGGACGGTTGCCACCCGAGGCTTGAGAGCCCGTCCTACCCTTGGAACTACTTGGTCGGGTTGTTCTCTGCTTCGCCCTGTCCAACATGGGAGACCCTGCTGGTGGAATACACCACCGTTGGCATAGCGCTAAGCGTCATCGAACAACCTTTCAAGCCCCCTCACCACGTCAAGGTGAGTTCCGCGAGGGGAGGTGAGTTCGCGAGGGGGAACCTAACCTAACCTTTTTTTTTTTTTTTTTTTTTTTTTTTTTTTTTTAAACCATAGAGCCTGGTGGGAAATGTTCGCACAATACTGCCACCAGACCCTACATCGTTTATTGCATAAATACAAATTTAACAACAACAGTAACAACGATAACACACGACATACATACGTGGGGGCCTCTAACCACCCTGGAAAAGGAGGCTTTCAGCCCACAATACAGACGAACTTAACTATCTGATTTGTTAATTTATACGTCGCCTGCCTTCCGCCTGCCTCTCTCGCTCCTGCTTTTCCTTTTCGCCGAGGATTTCCTCCACCATCGCCATGAAAGCCAGTCTTGGGATTTCCGCCGCTTCCTGTAGTCTACCTCTGACCACCGGTAAATGCTCTGCATGGGGACCAAGTACTATCTCCGGAACATCTTGTGCTTCTAGTCGGTGACCTACGACCTCTTCGATCTTCAACCGTGCTTGATCCCAGTAAGGACATTTAAACAGAGTATGCTCCACCGTGTCATCATCGTCTCCACATTGAACACAGGTGGGTTCCGAAGATATTTTCCTGTCGAACAGATATCGTTGGAAACACCCATGACCCGTTAACGCCTGTGCCATGTGGAATGATATCGTTCTCATATTGGATTGGTACATCCATCTCTCAATATCCGGGATCATTTTCTTCGTCCATGCTCCCTTCTCTGTCTGTTCCCACACCAGTTGCCAGGAACGCAGCGTGGCAGTCCTCTCCTGCTTCCTAACCATAGCCATGGTCACTCCGTGATCTTGGTTGAATGTACGCCTTCTAGTATCAATTCTCCGCCGTTCTTCAGCAAGTAGGTATGCCGGAGGCATGCGGGCCAGGACTAAGGCCGCCATATCTGATACCGTACGGTAGCACCTCGTTACTCGTATTGCTGCAAGCCTCTGGGTCTGCGTCAGGGAGTTTCTGTTCTTCTCCCTTGATCCCGCAGACAGTGACCACGCCGGTGCCGCGTACAGCAGCTTACTGTGCACCACTGACATGAGGAGATTTCTTCGACTGAGAAGGGCCTCCTATGTTGGGCATCAACCTTCCCAGGGCTGCCACAATGACCCTGGCTCCTGTTACGACTTCCTTCACATGAAAACCAAAAGACAGTCTAGTGTCTAGGTGAACCCCAAGATACCTTATGGCTGGCTTAACTGTGATCTGATGTCCCCTTATTGTGAAAATTGGCTCGCGATACTTTTTTTTCTTGGTCAATACCACCGCCTCGGATTTATGTGGCGCGACCTGCAATCCGTGGTCCGACATCCATTGATCAACCTGCACCAACGCTCGGTTCCCGTTGATTTCAACAGAATCCGCGTTGCGCGCCCTGATCACCAGAGCGAGATCATCTGCAAAACCAATCAGCTTGACCCCAGGGACCGAAAGTCTCAATACACTGTCATAGAAAATATTCCATAACGCGGGGCTGATCACTGAGCCCTGCGGCACACCACATGTCACCGTAAGTCTTGTCGAATCGTCACTATGATCGCCAACCAGTAGCTCCCTACCACTTAGGTAGGATCTTATTATGTTGATAAGGTAGACCGGAAAGTTCATTTTGTGGAGAGCCTCGTCAATAAGCAGCCACGGAGCAGTGTTGAAGGCATTACGGACGTCAAGCGCCACCACAGCACATAGCTCTATGCTGCACCGCCCTTCTATGAGCTGCCTCTGCCGATTCGATGATACTCCTCATTGCGTCTACTGTAGAACGCCCACGGCGGAATCCAAATTGACAATTGCTGAGTCCGTTATGAGCATCAAGGTGATTATTTATTCTCGACAGTAGCAACCGCTCAAACAGCTTGGCCACTCCATTCAGCATCGACAGAGGCCTAAAACTGGAAGCCTCCGATGTAGGCTTGCCCTTGCCCTTGTATATGAGGACCAGCCTCGCTACCTTCCAACTTGATGGGAAGACCCCAGTGTTGATACATTGATTAAAGAGCATCAGAATTATGTTTGGCCTTGCTCTGGCGAATGCAGCCACCACTTCATTAGGCACCAGGTCTGGTCCTGGTGCCTTACCTCCTGGAAGTCTTGAGATCATCAAGAGGAGCTCGTCGACTGATATAGGCTCCTGCCCCTCCACTGGCATAGCATGGTCGCATGGGCAGAGCACATCCAACCAGTCTATCTTTGGGTGAACGGGGAACAGCTCTTTCGCTATGCTGACTACATTCTCAGCAGCCGCAACTGGTCTCGTGCCTAGCTTCTTAAGCACCACTCTGTACGGTAGTCCCCAAGGATCCTTATCGACAGCTTGACAGAGGGACCTCCAGGAGTTCTCCTGGGCTTTGCGTATGGCCAACCTCAGATTTTTCCTTGCCTCCCTAAGAGCAACTCTTTCTTCTTCACGGGAAACCTGTCCAGCTCTGCGTCCTGCACGTTGATAGCGCCTAAGTGCTGCGCAGCTCAACTTCCGCAAATCCGCAATTTCGGTAGACCACCAATGCACCGATTTCCGCCCCTAAAATAGTTCGGCGTGGCATTGAGGCGTCGCAAAGCTTAACTAGGATGTCGCCAATGGCCGCCGCCATTTCATCAATGGAAGACCCTTCCTGCATGGAAAGGTCGTGGGGCATGGAACTTATCTGCGAACGCAGCTTCTCTATATCAAGCTTCCTGAATGACCAGCCCATGCCTCGCTTTGGCCTGACGGACGCGGTGATCGGCGCAGTCGGGCCCATTTCGTAGGCTACGTAGAGATGGTCACTTTCCGAACCTACGTTGGAAAGAACCCGCCAGTTATTGATCGCAACGCCGGGCTTTACATGGGCGAGGGTATGTCCACTATAGATTGGGAATTGTGCCCATATAGGTAGGTGCTGACCCCAAATTAGCCACCAACAAGTTGTGTGCAGCAGCAAAGTCCACCACGTGTCTGCCCTTGAATCCTCCGCTGGACAGCCCCATGCAGGTGAATGGGCATTGAAATCACCACCTACGATAATTGTGCTAGCTGAATGGCTGCGAATAGAGTCGTCGAGAGCTGCGAGGAATTCCTCGAACTCGGCTAATTCGCATCGCGGTGTAGTAGCAGCTGTACACGACCATTTCACCGATAGAAGCCCATGCAAAACCCTTTCCGCTGCCCGTAGTCCCGAAAGAAACAGTAGAAGAACGAGTCGTTGCTAGCGCACATTTTCCATCGTTACTGCTGACCCATCTTTCTTTATCGTCAGAATCTTTGAGCTGGTCCGAGACCAGGATCAGGTCTACCTCTAACTCCATTGCCGTCTGTGCCATTAGTTGCTGGGCTGACTAGCAGTGATTCAGATTTATTTGCATAAATCTGCACATCATTGCGTTGCAGGATCCTGACTCCTAGGCGGTATCGCCTCCGATGATACGCTGCGCTTGCCAAGCCGGCGTGGTGCGGTATCATTATTGTCTACATTGGCCGTCCGAGTCATTGTCGTTGGCACCTGGGGGTCCGAATCCCCTGGTGCGGTAACCAAATTTCTGTTATTAACTTCCATTTGTCGTTTTTTGACGGGTGCCGTTCCCGTGCATTTTAGCCCTACTGCCAGGGGGTTTTTTATCGGGGTTTTCCTTCCCCTAGGACGGTTGCCACCCGAGGCTTGAGAGCCCGTCCTACCCTTGGAACTACTTGGTCGGGTTGTTCTCTGCTTCGCCCTGTCCAACATGGGAGACCCTGCTGGTGGAATACACCACCGTTGGCATAGCGCTAAGCGTCATCGAACAACCTTTCAAGCCCCCTCACCACGTCAAGGTGAGTTCCGCGAGGGGGAGGTGAGTTCCGCGAGGGGGAACCTAACCTAACCTAACCTAACCTAACCTAACCTAACCTAACCTAACCTAACCTTTTTTTTTTTTTTTTTTTTAAACCATAGAGCCTGGTGGGAAATGTTCGCACAATACTGCCACCAGACCCTACATCGTTTATTGCATAAATACAAATTTAACAACAACAGTAACAACGATAACACACGACATACATACGTGGGGCCTCTAACCACCCTGGAAAAGGAGGCTTTCAGCCCACAATACAGACGAACTTAACTATCTGATTTGTTAATTTATACGTCGCCTGCCTTCCGCCTGCCTCTCTCGCTCCTGCTTTTCCTTTTCGCCGAGGATTTCTCCACCATCGCCATGAAAGCCAGTCTTGGGATTTCCGCCGCTTCCTGTAGTCTACCTCTGACCACCGGTAAATGCTCTGCATGGGGACCAAGTACTATCTCCGGAACATCTTGTGCTTCTAGTCGGTGACCTACGACCTCTTCGATCTTCAACCGTGCTTGATCCCAGTAAGGACATTTAAACAGAGTATGCTCCACCGTGTCATCATCGTCTCCACATTGAACACAGGTGGGTTCCGAAGATATTTTCCTGTCGAACAGATATCGTTGGAAACACCCATGACCCGTTAACGCCTGTGCCATGTGGAATGATATCGTTCTCATATTGGATTGGTACATCCATCTCTCAATATCCGGGATCATTTTCTTCGTCCATGCTCCTTCTCTGTCTGTTCCCACACCAGTTGCCAGGAACGCAGCGTGGCAGTCCTCTCCTGCTTCCTAACCATAGCCATGGTCACTCCGTGATCTTGGTTGAATGTACGCCTTCTAGTATCAATTCTCCGCCGTTCTTCAGCAAGTAGGTATGCCGGAGGCATGCGGGCCAGGACTAAGGCCGCCATATCTGATACCGTACGGTAGCACCTCGTTACTCGTATTGCTGCAGCCTCTGGGTCTGCGTCAGGGAGTTTCTGTTCTTCTCCTTGATCCCGCAGACAGTGACCACGCCGGTGCCGCGTACAGCAGCTTACTGTGCACCACTGACATGAGGAGATTTCTCTTCGACTGAGAAGGGCCTCCTATGTTGGGCATCAACCTTCCCAGGGCTGCCACAATGACCCTGGCTCCTGTTACGACTTCCTTCACATGAAAACCAAAAGACAGTCTAGTGTCTAGGTGAACCCCAAGATACCTTATGGCTGGCTTAACTGTGATCTGATGTCCCTTATTGTGAAAATTGGCTCGCGATACTTTTTTTCTTGGTCAATACCACCGCCTCGGATTTATGTGGCGCGACCTGCAATCCGTGGTCCGACATCCATTGATCAACCTGCACCAACGCTCGGTTCCTGTTGATTTCAACAGAATCCGCGTTGCGCGCCCTGATCACCAGAGCGAGATCATCTGCAAACCAATCAGCTTGACCCCAGGGACCGAAAGTCTCAATACACTGTCATAGAAAATATTCCATAACGCGGGGCCGATCACTGAGCCCTGCGGCACACCACATGTCACCGTAAGTCTTGTCGAATCGTCACTATGATCGCCAACCAGTAGCTCCCTACCACTTAGGTAGGATCTTATTATGTTGATAAGGTAGACCGGAAAGTTCATTTTGTGGAGAGCCTCGTCAATAAGCAGCCACGGAGCAGTGTTGAAGGCATTACGGACGTCAAGCGCCACCACAGCACATAGCTCTCTATGCTGCACCGCCCTTCTATGAGCTGCCTCTGCCGATTCGATGATACTCCTCATTGCGTCTACTGTAGAACGCCCACGGCGGAATCCAAATTGACAATTGCTGAGTCCGTTATGAGCATCAAGGTGATTATTTATTCTCGACAGTAGCAACCGCTCAAACAGCTTGGCCACTCCATTCAGCATCGACAGAGGCCTAAAACTGGAAGCCTCCGATGTAGGCTTGCCCTTGCCCTTGTATATGAGGACCAGCCTCGCTACCTTCCAACTTGATGGGAAGACCCCAGTGTTGATACATTGATTAAAGAGCATCAGAATTATGTTTGGCCTTGTTTGGCGAATGCAGCCACCACTTCATTAGGCACCAGGTCTGGTCCTGGTGCCTTACCTCCTGGAAGTCTTGAGATCATCAAGAGGAGCTCGTCGACTGATATAGGCTCCTGCCCTCCACTGGCATAGCATGGTCGCATGGGCAGAGCACATCCAACCAGTCTATCTTTGGGTGAACGGGGAACAGCTCTTTCGCTATGCTGACTACATTCTCAGCAGCTGCAACTGGTCTCGTGCCTAGCTTCTTAAGCACCACTCTGTACGGTAGTCCCCAAGGATCCTTATCGACAGCTTGACAGAGGGACCTCCAGGAGTTCTCCTGGGCTTTGCGTATGGCCAACCTCAGATTTTCCTTGCCTCCCTAAGAGCAACTCTTTCTTCTTCACGGGAAACCTGTCCAGCTCTGCGTCCTGCACGTTGATAGCGCCTAAGTGCTGCGCAGCTCAACTTCCGCAAATCCGCAATTTCGGTAGACCACCAATGCACCGATTTCCGCCCCCTAAAAATAGTTCGGCGTGGCATTGAGGCGTCGCAAAGCTTAACTAGGATGTCGCCAATGGCCGCCGCCATTTCATCAATGGAAGACCCTTCCTGCATGGAAAGGTCGTGGGCATGGAACTTATCTGCGAACGCAGCTTCTCTATATCAAGCTTCCTGAATGACCAGCCCATGCCTCGCTTTGGCCTGACGGACGCGGTGATCGGCGCAGTCGGGCCCATTTCGTAGGCTACGTAGAGATGGTCACTTTCCGAACCTACGTTGGAAAGAACCCGCCAGTTATTGATCGCAACGCCGGGCTTTACATGGGCGAGGGTAATGTCCACTATAGATTGGGAATTGTGCCCTATATAGGTAGGTGCTGACCCCAAATTAGCCACCAACAAGTTGTGTGCAGCAGCAAAGTCCACCACGTGTCTGCCCCTTGAATCCTCCGCTGGACAGCCCCATGCAGGTGAATGGGCATTGAAATCACCACCTACGATAATTGTGCTAGCTGAATGGCTGCGAATAGAGTCGTCGAGAGCTGCGAGAATTCCTCGAACTCGGCTAATTCGCATCGCGGTGTGTAGTAGCAGCTGTACACGACCATTTCACCGATAGAAGCCCATGCAAAACCCTTTCCGCTGCCCGTAGTCCCGAAAGAAACAGTAGAAGAACGAGTCGTTGCTAGCGCACATTTTCCATCGTTACTGCTGACCCATCTTTCTTTATCGTCAGAATCTTTGAGCTGGTCCGAGACCAGGATCAGGTCTACCTCTAACTCCATTGCCGTCTGTGCCATTAGTTGCTGGGCTGACCAGCAGTGATTCAGATTTATTTGCATAAATCTGCACATCATTGCGTTGCAGGATCCTGACTCCTAGGCGGTATCGCCTCCGATGATACGCTGCGCTTGCCAAGCCGGCGTGGTGCGGTATCATTATTGTCTACATTGGCCGTCCGAGTCATTGTCGTGTTTATGCTAGTCCTTACCTGTGTTCCGCCACAAGTAGCTATTCCCTCAACCGTGCTTGGCTCGCTTATCAGCTTGTTGGCCTCCATCTTAATGAGTTTTTGAAAATCTGTGCACGTGCTTTGACTGGCTTTGCACGTTATGGCCTTGTGTTCGGGCACACCACATTTGCGACACAAACTTGATCTATCCGGACCTGTGCAGTTTCTTGCCACATGTCCCTCCGCAAGACATCTGTAACAGTTCGATCGAGCTTTCAATGCGCGAATCTTACAACTCACCATTCCAACTCTTGCGTCCAGCATCTAGCAACCTTTTCGCTATTGCTTCAGGTAGCTTGACTACAGCAATTTGTTGGCCTCTGGAAGTAGGAAATATCCTATCCACAGCCACTGCTCCTTCTCGAACGTCGGTTGAGGCCCTGAGTGCCTCGCCCACTTCCTCCTTGGTGACCAATTCATCGAGGTCCATCACAGCCAAGGTTGTCATTGGCTCTAAAGATCTAACAGCAGTCGGGTCACCAATTGCTTGTCTGATGGCTTCAACCAATGGTGCCGTGTTACCCACACCTCGTCGCAACTCCACTAGCAAGTCTCCATTTCTCGTCCGGCGCATGCTGTTGACATTGTTCTCAGCCGCGTGCATAACGGTGCCTGACTTGATTTTCCGCAGAGCTTCGGAATAAGAGGCTTCTCCGTCGCCACAAGAATCCCGGTGGTGGTTTCCTATTCCTTTGGTTTCTGATCGGTCTTTGACCTTCTTCCGCCTAGCACTTGTCCACCAGAACCGTCATTTGAAACTGCCCCAATGTCCTGGTAGCCTCCTAACGGGGAGTGTCTATACTTTTCCTCGACTGTTGCTTGATACTGAGTTTGCCATCTGCCACCGGTCTATGTTCAAGCAAGAGGAGTTGGTGTTCCTGTATCACCGTCAGCTGCTCATGTATATGCAAGCAATGCTCCTGCTGAGTGTTTCGTATTTCATCGACGGCATCCAGAGTCTTCATAAGATCTTGTTGCTGCTGCTGGTGCATTTCTCGTTCTTCTTCTGTTGTAGCTGTAGTTGCTGTTGAACTGCTTTAAACCTTTGATCTGCTAGGTCTGGAGAGCGACCTTCCAAACACCTTTGTTGTCTTCATAAGTTCCCTGAAGGTAAAACTCAGCTCGCGTACAGCTTCCTTTATCTCCCTTTTAGTATTAGAAGCCGCAGCCGTCTCGCGTTCTAGCCTTTCGAGGTGTCTGAAAGACTCATCAAGCCATTTCTGGAAGGACACTTCAGCTTGTTTCTGGCTCGCCTTCTGCTCACTATTGTTCAGGGCCGCCACTATAGGATTGCTTGCTTTATTACCCGCAGATGCAGCGACTAATTTATTAACAGGCTGCTTCCCATGTCCACTGCCTCCGAGCTTTTGTAACTTAACCTCTAGTATTGAATAACCCAACCTAACCTAACCTAACGTGGCTGTTAACCTAACCTAACCTAACCCTAACCTAACCTAACCTAACGGGTTTTCCTTTTTTTTTTTTTTTTTTTTTTTCTGCTTCGCCCTGTCCAACATAGAGACTGCTACATAGGAGGGAATCGCGTTGGCATTTCATCCTCCATGCAGCATCGTTTATTAAGCAACTTTCTTAATACTAATACATTATTTGAAGGGCTCTATCCCCTCTGTTTCCACCTTCGGTGCACATTTGACTTAATCTACGATTGTGGTTGTTCGGCGGTGCCCGTGGTCTTCCCGGTCCGGCTACGCCAGCCGGCCTCGAGTCCCGTACTCCGTCCACCTCTTCCCGGCCCGGCTATGCCCGCCGGCCTCGTGCCTCGTGCTGTCTCGCCTTTTCCCGGCCCGGCGGCGCCCGCCGGCCTAGAATCGCGTTCCCTCATCATCGTCCTGCATCTCCTTGTGCTGCTGGCCGTAGGCGGCGAGCCTCTCGCTCCTCGGCCTCGCGTGCTCTCTCGTCCCCTTCTTTTTCCGACAGGATGTCAATCACCATTTGGTGGAGAGCTCGTCCACCGCGAACCGCTGCCTCGGTTAATCTGCTGTGCGTCGCCGGATTTTCCTCGCGTGTGGGGATATCCCGCGGCCCGCACAGCAGATCCTCCACGTCTGTTGGTCGGACGTCTCTACCACCGAGGAACGCATTGACACCCTGTCGCGATTCTGCCCAGTGCGGGCAGTCGAAGACCGTGTGCTCGGCCGTGTCTTCGGGGTGCTCGCAGTAAACACATCTACCGTCAGGGGCCCGTCCCATCCGGTTTAGGTATTGCCTGAAGCACCCGTGGCCCGTCAGCGCTTGTGTCAGGTGGAACGTCAGCTCCATCCGCGGCCTGGCGAGCCATCGGCCCACGTTGGGCAGGATGGCCCGCGTCCATGCAGCGTTGGAGCCGCGGCTCCACCTGGCCTGCCATCCGTTCTCCGTGATCGTGCGCTCGGTCTTCCGGATCTCCGATCTGCTTGCCGTTTGGTCCTCCTCTTCCGTCCTGTCCCGTATTCTGGCTCGCTCGAGAGCCAATAGGTCGCCGGGCGGGATGCTTGCCAGGAACATCGCCGCTTCCGCCGATACTGTCCTGTACGCCCTGATGACTCTAAGGGCGGCGATCCGCTGGGCGCGGTCGATGGCCTTAATGTTCTTGCCGTACTTGGTCGCCTTTCCGGCCCAGGTCGAGGCGGCGTAAAACAGCCTGCTACTGACGACCGTCATGAGTAGCGCCCTCTTGCTCTGAGTCGGTCCACCGACGTTCGGCATCAGCCGGCCGAGTGCCCCTGCTGTCTCGACGGCTTTCTTCGACGCCGCTTCCGTGTGTTTGGTAAATGTCAGATGGGAGTCAAGGGTGACGCCTAGGTACCGCATGCTCCTCCGGATCGCGACTGGTTGCCCTCCGATGGTGAGCGCCGGGTTCTGGTACTTGCGCTTCCGGGACAGGATCACGGCCTCCGTCTTCCTGTGTGCTAACTCCAGTCCGTGCTCGCTCATCCACTCGTCTACTGCCGCCAGCGTCGGGTTGACCGCTGCCTCTAGTCCGGTGGAGGTCCGAGCCGTCGCGACTATCGCCAGATCGTCGGCGAACCCCAGCAGCTGCACGCCCGGAGGAACGTTGATCCCCAGGAGGTCGTCGTAGTAGATATTCCACAGAGTGGGTCCGAGGACCGAGCCCTGTGGAACCCCACTCGTTACGTTCCTGATTCCGTTCTCCTCGCCGTGCCGCACTATCAACGTTCTCTCCGACATATAGGACCGGAGTATCCTGGTTAGATACGGCGGTACCCTTTTTGCTCTGAGCGCGGCATCTATATGATTCCAGGGTGCGGAGTTGAAGGCGTTCTTCACGTCGAGGGCGACCACGATGCAGAGGTCCTGGTACTGACAATTACCTCCGTTGGCCCATGCTGCTACTCTCAGTATCTTGTTTATGGCGCCCTCGGTGGACCTTCCTCGGCGAAATCCGAACTGGTTCGGGTTCAGACCTCCGGCGGCGTCCAGGTGTCGGTTGAGCCGTTGCAGTAGGATCCTTTCGAATAACTTCCCTGCAGTGTCGAGCATGCACAGGGGGCGGAAACTCGATGGATCCTCTGCCGGCCTGTCCGGGCCCTTACGCAGAAGTACGAGTCTGGCTCTCTTCCACGCCGCAGGGAAGACGGCGTTGGTGAGGCATTGCCCGTATACTCCGAGCAGGGTTTCCGGCGCTTTCCTAGCCACTACTGCCAGGACCTCGTTCGGTACTCCGTCGGGACCGGATGCCTTACCTCTCGGTAGGTGATGGGCGGCCTGACTTAGTTCTGCGGCGGATAGTGCGGGGTGCTCCTGTTCGGTTGCCAAGATGTCGTCGTTCAGCGGTGCGTCCTCGGCATGAATCGGCATTCCGCTCCAATCAATGATCGGGCGATCGGGAAACAGCGCGTCGGCGATCGCGTCTTCGCGACCGATGGCTGCTATTCCCGGCGGTTGTCTGCCCAGCCGTTTCATAACGACCCTGTAAGGAACGCCCCATGGATCGTCGTTCACGGCTGCACAAAGCTCGGACCAGCTGCGTTCCTGCGCCCTACGGATAGTGGAGCGAAGTGTTTTGCGTGCCAGCTTATAGGCTTCGCGCTCTGCACCGCTGTCCGCCATGCCTCTTCTTCTCACCGTCCGGAGATAGGCCCTCCGAGCTCTAATGCAGATTGACCTATACTCGGCTATCTCCTCGGTCCACCAGTGGGCCGGTTTGCGGTTTGATGTTGCCCCGTTTCTTCTCGGCATGCTGGCGTCACATAGCGCCGCCAGGTGATCGTTAAGGGCCTCGGCCGATTCCTCTGCTGTTTCCTTCACCAGGTGTTGCGTGCTGGCTTGTTCGATCTGCCTTTCGAGGGCCCCTTGGTCCAGTTTTCGGAACGACCACTTGATATGATTTGACTGTCGAGCGTCGCTGTTCCCGGGCTGCTGTCCCTCGATCGCGTACGACACGTATCGATGATCGCTGGCGGTGTAGTCCTCGAGAACTGTCCAGTCTCTGACCTGATGTGGCCCCGCGCTCGAGAGGGTCACGTCGATCACGGATCTGTAGGCGTCCCGTACGTAAGTCGGCTTATTGCCTACGTTATCCGTCCAGAGCCCCAGCCCGGCTGCGAACGCTTCGAGGGCGTGGCCCTTTTGGTCGTTCGCTCTTGAGCCCCAGCTGCTGGACTTTGCGTTAAAGTCCCCCGCCACTACCAGTGTCTCGCCCGGGGACTCGCTCCTTCTGATGGCCTGATCGAGTCCGTCTAGGAATAATCGGAATCCCTCGAGTCTTGCGGCCTCAGTGGGGGGACCGTTCGGGGTCCAGTAGCAGCTGAACACTCTCACGCGTTGAAAGCGGAGCCATGCGAAGCCCGGTCCTGATCCTGTGTCTTCTGCAACACAACCTGCGTGCCGCGTGAGCGCAACGGAGCATAGGCCATCCGTGCTTGCGGCGTAGCTGCTGAGATTGCTAGGCGGCCTGTTGTGCTCTGAAAGGATCAGCAGCCCGATTCCTTCCCTTGCCACCTTGTCGGCGAGGAGCTGTTGAGCTTCCCAGCACTTGCGGAGGTTGATCTGCAGACACTTGACCATCATGCCTGCAGGTTACCCACCGCCATCGGCTTCGTCGCCGCCCTCCTGGCACCGCACGCTCCCGATCCAGGTCGGTGTGCCGCTTTCGTTTCGCCTGCGCGCTCGCATGCGACGCAGCGGTCCTCGCCGGCGGTACACGACTTCTCGTGGTGTCCCGGTTCCCCGCACCTTCTGCAGGCCGAAGTGAGGTCCGGACCCTTGCAGTCGGTGGAGCGATGGCCGAATCCGTGACACCGGAAGCACCTGACGGGGGGTGGTCGGCGCTCGCGCACTCGACACATTGTCCACCCGATCGCGATCTTTGCGATACGGGACGCGGCGGCCCTGGACAATTTCGCGGTGGCGATCTGCATGCCCGATCTGGTCGGCCAGAGTCCCGTCACTTTGATCGGCTCCGTGTCTTCGTTGGACCCACCGTCTTCGATGCGCGTCGTGACCGCTCGGAGAGCAGCAAGAACTTCGTCCTCCGTCGCTGCCGCATCGAGGTCGAGAATTTCAACCTCGGCCGACCGCCCAAGCTGCACTACTGGTCCTACCTTATCGCCGAGGCTCTTGGCTATGGCAACACTGAGCCTGCCTGCTGCTACTTCAGATTTCGCCCCTTGGGCGAGCTCCACCAGAAGGTGACCATCCTTGGTCTGCCTGAGAGCCTTTACCCTAGCACCGAGCTCCTCCGGTTCGAT
>JAIVES010000036.1:30000-35564 GCA_032441835.1 Slavum lentiscoides
TCTCTCCCTCGATTCGCCGCGTCTGGTGGGGAATCATCGTGCGTGCGCGCGTGTTGTGCGTGTGCGTGCGTGTCGTTGCTTAAAGAAAACAACGCCAACAGCACAACACAACAACAACAACGACAACGACGACGACACACGACGACTCACCCGTAGTGACGACACGGGAAGAAGGAGAAAACGACGCGCGCGCGCGCGCATGCGCACACACGACAGCACATCGGCGACGACACCCGCGCGGCGGCGGCGCGCGAGCTGCACGACGCGACGCGACGCGACGTTCGACGGTGACGAACGCCAGCACAGCCCTGTGGGGCGTGCGTGCGAACGGCCGTCGACGTGCTTCCGTCGGCGTCGCCCGTGGCGATGCTGTATTCGGTGGTCGCGGTCGTTGAACCGGCGTACGGTCCGAAGTCCGTTCGACCGGATCGCCGACCTCGACGAATAACCCCCTAAAACCGGCCCCGTGTAGAAAGGGTTATATTACCGTGTTAAAAAACCATTGAGCGCATTCCCGGAAAATATTTTATAAAAAACGCTTAAAAAAAAAAAATTTTTTTAAAGCATCGCGTTCGCGCGTAACGGTACGCGTTCCGTATATGCGTTCACAGATTTCGTGTTGTCCGACGCGATGTTCGTGTACGAAAACGGGTCGGAGTCCGTCCTGGACGGCGAATACGACGGGGGCCGTCTGCGTACGCGGGTCGAAGTCCGTCTGCGGGGAAAACCAGCGATAAGAATTATAAATATACCACCGGACGCTCGGCGCCGAACAACGACGGGACGCGTAACGTGACGCGATCCGCCGCGGCGGCGTCGTTAAAAACACAACACAACATATATACGTAATGTATGTGTATATCGTATTCGGAATACGGGTACGGGTCCAGAGTCCGTCTGCGTGTAAAAACCGGCGGTCGGAATTATAAATATACCACCGGACGCTCGGCGACGGCAAACGACGGGACGCGTAACGTGACGCGATCCGCCGCGGCGGCGTCGTTAAAAACACAACACAACATATATACGTTATGTATGTGTATATCGTATCCGGAATACGGGTACGGGTCCAGAGTCCGTCTGCGGGTAAAAACCGGCGGTCGGAATTATAAATATACCACCGGACGCTCGGCGCCGAACAACGACGGGACGCGTAACGTGACGCGATCCGCCGCGGCGGCGTCGTTAAAACACAACACAACATATATACGTAATGTATGTGTATATCGTATTCGGAATACGGGTACGGGTCCAGAGTCCGTCTGCGGGTAAAAACCGGCGGTCGGAATTATAAATATACCACCGGACGCTCGGCGCCGAACAACGACGGGACGCGTAACGTGACGCGATCCGCCGCGGCGGCCGCGCGCGCCCAGATAGGGACAGTGAGAATTTCGTTAATCCGTCCCGGCGGGTCGCCGGGCGGACGGCGGACCGTCCGGGCGCCTCAGAAGGGACGCGGTCACCCCTGCCGTACTCAGGCGGTAGAAAAACTGAAAAAAAAAAAAAAAACGCCGAACAGCCGACCGCGCGGTAACGGGACGCGATCCGCCGCGGCGGCCGCGCGCGCCCAGATAGGGACAGTGAGAATTTCGTTTATCCGTCCCGGCGGGTCGCCGGGCGGACGGCGGACCGTCCGGGCGCCTCAGAAGGGACGCGGTCACCCCTGCCGTACTCAGGCGGTAGAAAAACTGAAAAAAAAAAAAAAAAAAACGCCGAACAGCCGACCGCGCGGTAACGGGACGCGATCCGCCGCGGCGGCCGCGCGCGCCCAGATAGGGACAGTGAGAATGTCGTTAATCCGTCACGGCGGGTCGGAAACTTTGAAAATATCCCCGTCGAGGGATCGCTTCGAAACTGATACTACTGGACGCGTCAGAACCTCCAGATTCCGATTCTGAAATCTGTGTGTCGATACGAATCTCGGTCGCTGAGTAATGACAAAGAACACAATGCGTTTATATTTTAAAAAGAAATAAAAATAAAATAATGAGCCCCCACCTGGCTAATGGACGCCTATCCCCTCAGACCTATAGGCATACAGGATTTTTCGAAAAACCCCCTAAAGCCTAGCAATCTGCCACGCAAAATTGATCCGTACGCAACCACCTAAGCATACGCGCGACCCAGCCGAAATAAATAAATAACGTGCTGACCGCACGGCGCCCAGCAGTCGCGTCGCCCGACCGATAAACCGAAATAAAAACAACGAAACGAAACGAACAAAACACAAAAACCGGTTATTCGTCAACCGCCACTACGGCCGCCCAGACCGGTTTTCCGTAGTCGGAAAACCGAACGGCACGTGCCGACCACGCCCGGGTCCAAAGTCCAAACGCGCGCGCCCGGACCACGACCCGCCGCAGCGAGACACGTTAATACAAAAAACGAAAACAACGAATACGTATCGTATGACTTTTTGTCAGAATGAAACGTTTACATCGGGCCAGCCGTACAAGTCATATTTGGACTTGCCATGTTTAGCGTTGATCCTCGATTAAATACGGTTTTCGTGTTGCATAATGCAAGTATGAAAGTCGAACTAATCCGTTTTCAGTTGATCCTACGGATTTCCTCAGTCAAACTTAGTTCAACTGAACTGGACCGTGGAGAAAATCAACGTTCATCGAGTAAAACCGATTACGGGTAATAATATCGGTTCTCATAATATTGTAGTACGTTTCGAAAGTCCATTAAAACAGTAGATCATTAGTCATTAGTAAATAGTTTTTATTGTAAAAATTGTTTTGTATTTAAACACGATTTGAAACAGGTGTACGTGACTCTTATAATTACTACAGAGACCTGTAATTTATACGTTACGGGTAATGTAAAAAAAATAAACGTTTTGTGAACAATAATTTTACTTAATCAAATAGGTACGTGTCGCACAGTGGTCGCATTACGTGCCTTTCGTACTCCACCTGTAACGTGTCTACTGTAGCACACTTATAAACGAAAACCGTTTGTGACTTCGTATTAGTAGTATTATAGAGGAACCAACAGATGATGACGGGTTCTTCATCGAAGAAGTAAAAAAAAAAAAAAACAAAATTATTATTCAAGATATACAATTTTATAAAACGAATAAAATTTGCAGTGTTCAGGCACGTAGCTACGTCCGCGTTTAATGCACCGTCGACTTTGTAGCGATTCAAATACACGGAAATCGCTAAAAAAAAAAATTAAATGCGCGTGTTCATAAAGCGAAACGTTTTCCTCCCGTATTGAACGCGGATCCGTGTGACACCCGCGCTCTGTCTCGCAGTAGAATACACCGGGCGCGGCCGACCGGTTTTCGTTTGGCGCCGCGCGCACCCGCTGTATTTGACCGGTCGATTTCTCCGCGGCACGGACTTTGCCCCCGTCAATTCATCATCATCATTATTATTATTATTATTATTATTATTATTATTATTATTATTATTATTATTATTATTATTATTATTATTATTGCTGGTACACTACACTCGGGTAAATACACGTATATCATCGCTGTCCTCTATTCCCTTGCGTTTTACGAACACGTATTTATATCCTTCGAAATGTCCGGGTCCCTAGTGGTAGTATAAATAATATAAAACTTGCCGCCGGATTCGTCGAACGACGACGACCGAGTCCGTACATCGTTTTCGAAAAGAAAAAAAAAAAAACGAAAACTCTATTATCGTTTGACGTCTCGTCCATTTCCGGTTCTACTACCGCATAACAACACCGACGTCACCATCGGATGGCACGTTTGACTGAGCACCGGCCGTACGAACCGCGTGGGTACGCGTGGGCGGGCGAAAAACAATTAAAGTGTTTACGAAATAAATTCGTGCCCCGTGCGAATTTCCTCTGCGCGTTCCACACGCTGTTGAGACAATATACGTGGAAATTTTTTCTAGACTGAATACAAGGTGAAAATCGTAAATCATTTGAATAATCGCGTTATTAGTAATTACGAGGGCTATATAATACACGGGTACGTATATATTTTGCGAAAATACTAAAAAAAAAAAAAAAAATAATAATAAACCAGTGAATCGGTTAAACGTTTTTATCCGTACGATTACAACGGGGAGATGACGATTTTTTCGTCGCGAATTGTGTCACGGAACGGGTCAAGGAAAACAACGTTGTGACACGAATGTTTCCGTGTACACTACGAAAAACGTCGGTTAAAATAATTATTACCACTCGACCTGAACGGTGCCGTAAGAGCTAAACTATTTTTAGTAACAATTTTCAATATTCGTGTTATTCAATAGTTTCATTACGTCGAATTGTTTTGAAAACGTTCCAGTCGAGCGGTGGACGGGTTTTAAGGCCTACACGAAAATGTGATACGACTGCTGTGAAAAAAAAAAAAAAATTTAAGGCTCCGTTCGAATGAGCGACCCGTATGTTTTTTTGTGGAACACGATTGTATTTAAAAAAAAAAAAAAAAGTGTTTTTCTCTACCAGACCGGCACGGGGCGCGTACGTACGCGCGCGTTTCGGAACGCGGCGGAATCGCGAATTTTCGACTCGGGCCATTTCCGGTTCTAGGGCTTCTTATGAAAATCGGTTCGGTGCGTTTCGTAGATTTGCCGGCAGGAAGGGTCGGGCGTCGGAAAATTCGCCCTCGGCCGACGGCAAGGCCCTAAAGATTTTTTAATTTTTTTTCGCGTTATTTACGTACGGAGGAACGCGCACGTACGTTCCCAGTCGCTTAGGACGAGCTACGGCGGCTCGAACCGAAAAAACGTGTCTTAATATAAAACGAATATAAAACCCTATTCACGCGAAAAATATATATATATATATATAAATACGCTTTTATTCAGTAGGCATACGGCGTATGCCGACATGAGGAGTCGTTATTGTGTACTGATCAGATGATGAACAAACAGTTGTCGAAATACCTAACCTATTGAATAAAAGTGATACTCTGATTGTTTGCGGAATAGTGTTTGTACTCATTTGACTATTAAATAATAAACAATCCACAACAAGTGCTCATATTTTTAAATAATAATAAAAAAAAAAAATGTAACGTGGCCGTCGGACCCGGTGTTGTTGTAGTGAACGAAACGTTTTTAAAAGTATTCGTATACGGGTACGTGGTGTCGTCTCGTTCCGAGTATTCGAAGTATTCGAGTATTCGAATACTTAGCGAGGGGAAAAAGCATTAAAAACGGATACTCGGGTAAAAGTGTTTACGAATACTTTCGAGTGATTGTAATCGAATTTTGTTTAACGTTTACCGGTTCGACAAATGATCGGACCGTTCTGAGCTGAAATCACACACGCCCTCGGATCAAAACGTGTTACAAGTAACATTAATATTATTATTATAGTATTCTGACACGGACGCGGCACACACACACACACACACGAGTGGCAAATCCGGGAAAGAAAAATTCGGTATAAGAACATAATTTTTTACACGTTTATAATGTATAATGTATAATGTTTATAATGTTACCACGGTACCCGCGGCCGGAGTAGTTTTGCAGCCCACTATTGTCGCGAAGCCGAAGAAAAATTCGGGTTACTAACGCCGACAAAAACCCGATCACGCGTAACGGCACGCGAAA
>JAIVES010000030.1:0-38491 GCA_032441835.1 Slavum lentiscoides
TAATAATAATAATAATAATAATAATAATAATAATAATACTAATAATAATAAAAATAATAATAATAATAATAACAAAAAAAAAAAAAAAACTTATAGTAATAGTAATAGTGTTATTATTAGTAATAGTTATAGTATTAGTAATAGTAAAGCAATAGTATTAGTATGAGCAACAGTAATTGTTTGAACCGCATACATTTCTCGAGTTTCCAAATCGGGTAAAACAGTCTGCATGGCATTGCGATAGGCGAGAATAATGAATAGATATGGATAAATATAATAATATTTATATATCAATGTAGATTGACTTACGTTCTATAATATTTTCCAAACCATGAAAATTAATTGTTAAATATCAGATTCCAACCATGCCGATTATTACAGAATTATTGTTAAA
This sequence comes from Slavum lentiscoides, assembly GCA_032441835.1. NCBI lineage: Eukaryota > Metazoa > Arthropoda > Insecta > Hemiptera > Aphididae > Slavum > Slavum lentiscoides. The sequence goes on from JAIVES010000030.1 coordinate 395, forward strand.
ATGGAAAAACTGTACAAGAAAGTATACGAATGCATGTAACATCGCAAATATTAGATTATAAACAAAAATAAGTATAGAAACAAATATACCCAGAATATTTTAAAAGTATAGCATAGTTTATTGTTTTATAAAGTTTTAAATTTATTATTATATGAAGTAACAACTTATAAATACATATATTTGACATTTGACTTTCGAAGGTACAACCATTTATATTTTTATTAATAATAATTTTAATTAATAATTATAACAATAATAATAATAGTAATAGTAATAGTAATAGTAATAGTAATAGCAATAGTAATAGTAATAGTAATAGTAATAGTAATAGTAATAGTAATAGTAATAGTAATAGTAATAGTAATAGTAATAGTAATAGTAATAGTAGTAGTAATAGTAATAGTAATTGTAATAGAAATAGTATTAATAATAATAATAATTATAATAATAATAATAACATTTATATTTTAATGTGGATTTACTTACGGTCTATAATATTTTCTAAAAATGAAAATTGAATGATATATTATATCAAACTCCAACGACGCAGATTATTACAAAATTGTTGAGAAAATGAAAAATTATACAAGAAAATATACGAATCCATATTATATAAAGAGAAAATTAATAAACAAATATATTTGATATTTTAATTTCGGGGGTAACAACGATTTATATTTTATTAATAATAATAATAATAATAATAATTAATAATTATAAAAATTAATTTATGATAATATTAATAATAATAATAATAATAATAATAATAATAATAATAATATTAATAGTAATAGTAATAGTAATAGTAATAGTAATAGTAATAGTAATAGTATATAGTAATAGTAATAGTAATAGTATAGTAATAGTAATAGTAATAGTAATAGTAATAGTAATAGTAATAGTAATAGTAATAGTAATAGTAATAGTAATAGTAATAGTAATAGTAATAGTAATAGTAATAGTAATAGTAATAGTAATAGTAATAGTAATAGTAATAGTAATAGTAATAGTAATAGTAATAGTAATAGTAATAGTAATAGTAATAGTAATAGTAATATAATAGTAATAGTAATAGTAATAGTAATAGTAATAGTAATAGTAATAGTAATAGTAATAGTAATAGTAATAGTAATAGTAATAGTAATAGTAATAGTAATAGTAATAGTAATAGTAATAGTAATAGTAATAGTAATAGTAATAGTAATAGTAATAGTAATAGTAATAGTAATAGTAATAGTAATAGTAATAGTAATAGTAATAGTAATAGTAATAGTAATAGTAATAGTAATAGTAATAGTAATAGTAATAGTAATAGTAATAGTAATAGTAATAGTAATAGTAATAGTAATAGTAATAGTAATAGTAATAGTAATAGTAATAGTAATAGTAATAGTAATAGTAATAGTAATAGTAATAGTAATAGTAATAGTAATAGTAATAGTAATAGTAATAGTAATAGTAATAGTAATAGTAATAGTAATAGTAATAGTAATAGTAATAGTAATAGTAATAGTAATAGTAATAGTAATAGTAATAGTAATAGTAATAGTAATAGTAATAGTAATAGTAATAGTAATAGTAATAGTAATAGTAATAGTAATAGTAATAGTAATAGTAATAGTAATAGTAATAGTAATAGTAATAGTAATAGTAATAGTAATAGTAATAGTAATAGTAATAGTAATAGTAATAGTAATAGTATATAGTAATAGTAATAGTAATAGTAATAGTAATAGTAATAGTAATAGTAATAGTAATAGTAATAGTAATAGTAATAGTAATAGTAATAGTAATAGTAATAGTAATAGTAATAGTAATAGTAATAGTAATAGTAATAGTAATAGTAATAGTAATAGTAATAGTAATAGTAATAGTAATAGTAATAGTAATAGTAATAGTAATAGTAATAGTAATAGTAATAGTAATAGTAATAGTAATAGTAATAGTAATAGTAATAGTAATAGTAATAGTAATAGTAATAGTAATAGTAATAGTAATAGTAATAGTAATAGTAATAGTAATAGTAATAGTAATAATAATAATAATAATGATAATAATGATAATAACAATAATAATAATATTTATAATTCAATGTGGATTTACTTACGTACTATAATATTTTCCAGTCCATGAAAATTGAATGGTATATATCAAATTCCAACCATGCAGATTATTACAAAATTGATGACAAATGGAAAAATTAAACAAGAATGTAAAAGGATGTCGGTGATATTACGAATATTAGATTATAAAACAAATATAACTATGGAAACAAATGTATATAGAATAATCTTGAAGAATAGCGTAGTTTATTGTATTATTTAGTTTTAAATTTATTATTATATGAACGGAATACTTAATACATTTTTTTGACTTTTGAATTTCGGGGACACAAATATACCCAAAGCTTGGGTAGCGGACTGGCCAGTGTCTGCGCACCCAGAGAATCAGGAGTATATATTATTATTTTATTATTATTTCGTTCTGTTGTTGCCAGAAGAGTTATTTCTTAATTATTAGATAAATTATATTTTGCGTTGCTGTGATTTCTATTGTTTATACCTATTTATTTATACTTGTTAATTATTGTTACCATTTTATATTTATTATCAATTATATCAGCAACACATAATAACTAGTCATTTTATTATAATTTAAGTACCTGGTTCACTACACGCGCTTTGTATATATTATAGAATCGAATCAACACGCATTTTATTTTTGTTTGGTGTCCGGCTCCTGTATTATTGCCTTACGCTCCCGGCCCGTTCAATAATAATAATAATAATAATAATAATAATAATAATAATAATAATAATAAAATAATAATAATAATAGTAATAATAGTAATAATAGTAATAATAATAATAATAATAATAATAATAATAATAATAATAATAATAATAATAATAATAATAATAATAATAATAATAATAATAATAATAATAATAATAATAATAATAATAATAATAATAATAATAATAATAATAATAATAATAATAATAATAATAATAATAATAATAATAATAATAATAATAATAATAATAATAATAATAATAATAATAATAATAATAATAATAATAATAATAATAATAATAATAATAATAATAATAATAATAATAATAATAATAATAATAATAATAATAATAATAATAATAATAATAATAATAATAATAATAATAATAATAATAATAATAATAATAATAATAATAATAATAATAATAATAATAATAATAATAATAATAATAATAATAATAATAATAATAATAATAATAATAATAATAATAATAATAATAATAATAATAATAATAATAATAATAATAATAATAATAATAATAATAATAATAATAATAATAATAATAATAATATTTATATTTTAATAAAGATTTACTTACGTCCTATTATATTTTCCAAAACCATGAAAATTAATTGATATATATTTATACAAAATTCCAATCATGCAGATTATTACAAAATTGTTGATGAAGTGGAAAATTTAAACAAGAAAGTAAAAGAATGCAGGTAACATCATAAATATTAGATTATAAACAAATATAACTATGGAAACGAAATGTATCCTGAATATTTTATAAGACGAGCATAGTTTATTGTTTTATTTAATTTAAAATTTTTATTGTATAAACTTAATACATTTATTTCACTTTTGAATTTCGGGAGCACAGATATTTATATTCTTACTGATTTTAATAATAATTAATAATTATAAAATACAAATTTATTATAAAAATAATAATAATAATAATAATAATAGTAATAATAATAATAATAATAATAATAATAATAATAATAATAATAATAATAATAATAATAATAATAATAATAATAATAATAATAATATTAATAATAATAATAATAATAATAATAATAATAATAATAATAATAATAATAATAATAATAATAATAATAATAATAATAATAATAATAATAATAATAATAATAATAATAATAATATAATAATAATAATAATAATAATAATAATAATAAATAATAATAATAATAATAATAATAATAATAATAATAATAATAATAATAACAATAATAATAATAATAATATTTATATTTTAATAAAGATTTACTTACGTTCTATTATATTTTCCAAAACCATGAAAATTAATTGATAAATATCAGATTCCAACCATGCAGATTATTACAGAATTATTGATAAAATGGAAAAACTATACAAGAAAGTATACGAATGCATGTAACATCGCAAATATTAGATTATAAACAAAAATAAGTATAGAAACAAATATACCCAGAATATTTTAAAAGTATAGCATAGTTAATTGTTTTATAAAGTTTTATATATTATTATATAAGGTAACAACTTATATAATACATATATTTGAAATTTGAATTAAAATACAACCATTTATATTTTATTAATATTAATTTTAATTAATAATAATAATAATACTAATAATAAGTAATAATAATAATAATAATAATAATAATAATAATAATAATAATAATAATAATAATAATAATAATAATAATAATAATAATAATAATAATAATAATAATAATAATAATAATAATAATAATAATAATAATAATAATAATAATAATAATAATAATAATAACAAAAAAAAAACGTATAGTAATAGTAATAGTGTTATTATTAGTAATAGTTATAGTATTAGTAATAGTAAAGCAATAGTATTAGTATGATCAACAGTAATTGTTTGAACCGCATATATTTCTCGCGTTTCCAAATCGGGTAAAACAGTCTGCATGGCATTGCGATAGGCGAGAATAATGAATAGATATGGATAAATATAATAATATTTATATATCAATGTAGATTGACTTACGTTCTATAATATTTTCCAAACCATGAAAATTAATTGTTAAATATCAGATTCCAACCATGCCGATTATTACAGAATTATTGATAAAATGGAAAAACTATACAAGAAAGTATACGAATGCATGTAACATCGCAAATATTAGATTATAAACAAAAATAAGTATAGAAACAAATATACCCAGAATATTTTAAAAGTATAGCATAGTTAATTGTTTTATAAAGTTTTAAATTTATTATTATACGAAGTAACAACTTATAAATACATATATTTGACATTTGACTTTCGAAAATACAACCATTTATATTTTTATTTTATTAATAATAATTTTAATTAATAATTATAACAATAATAATAATAGTAATAGTAATAGTAATAGTAATAGTAATAGTAATAGTAATAGTAATAGTAATAGTAATAGTAATAGTAATAGTAATAATAATAATAATAATAATAATAGTAATAATAATAATAGATGTTCCAAAAACAAAAATGGAACAAAACCAAAGTAATGATGTGTCAAATAAAGGACCGTATTCATAATATAAGAATTATAATTGACAATCAAAGTATTGAACAAGTGGAAAGCTTCAGATATCTAGGTAGTATAATTAGCCAAGTAGGAAAATGTACAATGGAAGTAAGATCAAGGATCGCTCAAGCAAAAACAGCATTCATGAATAAAAGAAATCTACTGTGCTCTAAAAACATGTGCATAAGTTTAAAGAAACGTCTTATAAAAGTTTATGTGTGGAGCGTCGCACTGTATGGCTGTGAATCCTGGGTATTAAACAAAGCGGAACAAAAATTCCTCGAAAGTTTCGAGATGTGGTGCTGGAGAAGAATGATGCGGGTGAACTGGACAGAAAGAAAAACAAATGAAAGTGTACTTTATGAAATTGATGAAACCAGGAAGCTGCTTAACACTATTAAAGAAAGAAGATGGAATATGATTGGTCATGTCCTGAGACACGAAGAAGTGCTGTTGTATACTACACTAGAAGGGAAGATAGATGGCAAAAGAGATAGAGGACGACAAAGAACATCTTACATCAAAAAGTTGATATCCGATGCAGGTCTAACCAATTACAAAGAACTGAAGAGACTAGCTGGTGACAGGGATGGGTGGAGAACCTATGGAAAAGTGCAAAACCAACCTCAGGGTTGAAAAAAAAAAAAAATAGATATAATAATAATAGTAATAATAATAATAATAATAATAATAATAATAATAATAATAATAATAATAATAATAATAATAATAATAATAATAATAATAATAATAATAATAATAATTTAATAATAATAATATTAATAATAATAATAATAATAATAATAATAATAATAATAATAATAATAATAATAATAATAATAATAATAATAATAAATAATAATAATAATAATAATAATAATAATAATAATAATAATAATCATAATAATAATAATAATAATAATAATAATAATAATAATAATAATAATAATAATAATAATAATAATAATAATAATAATAATAATAATAATAATAATAATAAAATAATAATAATAACATTTATATTTTAATGTGGATTTACTTACGTTCTATAATATTTTCCAAAAATGAAAATAAAATGATAATTATCAGATTCCAACTATGCCGATTATTACAGAATTATTGATAAAATGGAAAAACTATACAAGAAAGTATACGAATGCATGTAACATCGCAAATATTAGATTATAAACAATAATAAGTATAGAAACAAATATTCCCAGAATATTTTAATGTATTGCATAGTTTATTGTTTTATAAAGTTTTAAATTTATTATTATACGAAGTAACAACTTATAAATACATATATTTGACATTTGACTTTCGAAGGTACAACCATTTATATTTTTATTAATAATAATTTTAATTAATAATTATAACAATAATATATAATAGTAATAGTAATAGTAATAGTAATAGTAATAGTAATAGTAATAGTAATAGTAATAGTAATAGTAATAATAATAATAATAATAATAATAATAATAATAATAATAATAATAATAATAATAATAATAATAATAATAATAATAATAATAATAATAATAATAATAATAATAATAATAATAATAATAATAATAATAATAATAATAATAATAATAATAATAATAATAATAATAATAATAATAATAATAATAATAATAATAATAATAATAATAATAATAATAATAATAATAATAATAATAATAATAATAATAATAATAATAATAATAATAATAATAATAATATAATAATAATAATAATAATAATAATAATAATAATAATAATAATAATAATAAATAATAATAATAATAATAATAATAATAATAATAATAATAATAATAATAATAATAATAATAATAATAATAATAATAATAATAATAATAATAATAATAATAATAATAATAATAATAATAATAATAATAATAATAATAATAATAATAATAATAATAATAATAATAATAATAATAATAATAATAATAATAATAATAATAATAATAATAATAATAATAATAATAATAATAATAATAATAATAATAATAATAATAATAATAATAATAATAATAATAATAATAATAATAATAATAATAATAATAATAATAATAATAATAATAATAATAATAATAATAATAATAATAATAATAATAATAATAATAATAATAATAATAATAATAATAATAATAATAATAATAATAATAATAATAATAATAATAATAATAATAATAATAATCATAATAATACTATAAATAATAATAATAATAATAATAATAAAAAAAAAAAAAATTATAGTAATAGTAATAGTGTTATTATTAGTAATAGTTATAGTATTAGTAATAGTAAAGCAATAGTATTAGTATGATCAACAGTAATTGTTTGAACCGCATATATTTCTCGCGTTTCCAAATCGGGTAAAACAGTCTGCATGGCATTGCGACAAGCGAGAATAATGAATAGATATAGATAAATTTAATAATATTTATATATCAAGGTAGATTGACTTACCTTCTATAATATTTTCCAAACCATGAAAATAAATTGATAATTATCAGATTCCAACCATGCTGATTATTACAGAATTATTGATAAAATGGAAAACTATACAAGAAAGTATACGAATGCATGTAACATCGCAAATATTAGATTATAAACAATAATAAGTATAGAAACAAATATTCCCAGAATATTTTAATGTATTGCATAGTTTATTGTTGTATAAAGTTTTAAATTTATTATTATACGAAGTAACAACTTATAAATACATATATTTGACATTTGACTTTCGAAGGTACAACCATTTATATTTTATTAATGATAATTTTAATTAATAATTATAACAATAATAATAATAGTAATAGTAATAGTAATAGTAATAGTAATAGTAATAGTAATAGTAATAGTAATAGTAATAGTAATAATAATAATAATAATAATAATAGTAATAATAATAATAGATGTTCCAAAAACAAAAATGGAACAAAACCAAAGTAATGATGTGTCAAAAAAAGGACCGTATTCATAATATAAGAATTATAATTGACAATCAAAGTATTGAACAAGTGGAAAGCTTCACATATCTAGGTAGTATAATTAGCCAAGAAGGAAAATGTACAATGGAAGTAAGATCAAGGATCGCTCAAGCAAAAACAGCATTCATGAATAAAAGAAATCTACTGTGCTCTAAAAACATGTGCATAAGTTTAAAGAAACGTCTTATAAAAGTTTATGTGTGGAGCGTCGCACTGTATGGCTGTGAATCCTGGGTATTAAACAAAGCGGAACAAAAATTCCTGGAAAGTTTCGAGATGTGGTGCTGGAGAAGAATGATGCGGGTGAACTGGACAGAAAGAAAAACAAATGAAAGTGTACTTTATGAAATTGATGAAACCAGGAAGCTACTTAACACTATTAAAGAAAGAAGATGGAATATGATTGGTCATATCCTGAGACACGAAGAAGAGCTGTTGTATACTATACTAGAAGGGAAGATAGATGGAAAAAGAGATAGAGGACGACCAAGAACATCTTACATCAAAAAGTTGATATCCGATGCAGGTCTAACCAATTACAAAGAACTGAAGAGACTAGCTGGTGACAGGGATGGGTGGAGAACCTATGGAAAACTGCAAAACCAACCTCAGGGTTGAAAAAAAAAATAGATATAATAATAATAGTAATAATAATAATAGTAATAATAATAATAATAATAATAATAATAATAATAATAATAATAATAATAATAATAATAATAATAATAATAATAATAATAATAATAATAATAATAATAATAATAATAATAATAATAAACCCTTTTTGGGGTACTTTGGATAGTACCACGTGTCTTTCGAACCTGGGGTCCCCGAGCACTGAACTGACCTTGATTGGTCGGTTCAGCTTAATCCTCAAAGTCCTACCCTACGTCTGGCTTATAACATCTTAGCTACGTGATGATCAAGCAATGTTATATCTTAACGGCTGACAGGGAAAAGGCAATACCCATAATTATGGAGAGAAGTTATAATTTGAGAAGCCTCGGAAACTGCCGCTGCCTGGGGATCGCCAGGGCATCTCTGGAGCTATCGCTGGGGATGACAGCATACGAACCGATGGTTACCGACTGCTGATCAGGCGGGCGTCGGTCGGCAACCCGAACGATATACAGCCGACAATAACAATACTGAAAGTGCTTCTTCTGCAAGGCAGGAGACCACTAAAGCAGGCAAGACATGTCAGCGCATGAAGTAGACGAATGATATGAACGCATTCATTATCCGTACATACTACAAATTCACGAAGCTAGAAACGGACATGGCCATGTACAGACATGAAGTCTATACGGCATTCAAACGACAATATCCAGATATACAGGTAACAGAGCAGAGAATAACAGTTACCAACGACGTACAATAGTCACACACAATCTCGTACCACAGACGATACTTGAAGAAATAAAACATCAAGTCGCTTAGGATCTAGCGAATACACAGCCACGTGATAGTCATGTTACACAAGTTAACACACAAAATACAGGTCAAGAGATATGTAACGTGCAAGAAATAACTACAGACACAGTGGAAATGGCTCCATATGACGAAGACCAAGAGCCTGTGAAGATCTGTGAAGAGATAAGTCAGGAATTAGACAACTCGATAGCAAAAACTATGGAAGCACACATTTTGCAATACACCGGAATGAATCCAACAGAGAGGCCAAACATAACCAGACCGAGAACGTCGAAACATTTGACACAAACACTAAAATACCTTGACAAGCATATATTACCGAAATACATTCACACATGCTTTACACTGGAAGACACACATACACTAATATACTGCGCAGCCATCACAGCGCTAATACACAATGGGTATAAAATACGACCACGAAATACCACAAGCCTTAAACACCATTCAAACACACCATCTTGGGAGCGGAGACTTAATTCCGATATAGAGAAACTCCGCCGTGACTTAGGGCGACTCATAGAGTACACACATCGTAACAACTCAATAAAGTTGCATAAACATCTAAAACCCATTTTCATTAGATTAAAGACACACACAAAGCATGAACAACACAACCAACATCCGACAGAATACATAGACACGTTGAAACAAAAACTGGCTGCAAAAACGCAACGACTGCGCAGATATAAGATGTGTACTATACGCAAGCAAGACAACAGTTTCAGTATAATGAAGAATTGTTCTACAGACAGAATCTAAACACAACAAATGAAGAGGGAAACGGTACACCAACACAAGGAGATATTCAGCAATACTGGTCGTCCCTTCGGTCCAAACTCATCAAGCACAATCCCACAGCAAGTTGGATTATGGAGGAGGAATGTAAACTTACAACAGTCACACAGATGCCCTTTGCCCAAAGCATAACACAAGATGTTACACAAGCCATAGGGAAATCACATAATTGGAAAGCACATTTTACAAATTACATACGAACGTCGTTTTAGCAAGTCGTATCGTCATGTGTTTTAATTTTTCCTGCTGCGTACAACAGCCATGACGATAAACCACAATTTTTGTTCAGTTGTCATAAGTTATGTTTTTTTTTTCACTGTTTATCATCAATTTGTAAGTCAAATCTATTTTTATTCATTATTAAACCATTATTTGCATTATATTCAAATTTATGTTATATCTCTTCACTGTCGTGTAATTCAGTCATATCTCTGTTATTGTCTATTCGCATAAAAAAAAATTGTCATATAAAACTGCATTATATTTATATTATTATATCTACTGAGTCGTTGTTCAGTTAAGTCATACTTCTGTTATTGTCTATTTGTATAAAAGAAAATTATCATTTACAGCTATTTGCATTATATCTAAATTATATATTATATCCATTCACTCGTTGTTTAATTAAGTCTTATTTATGTATTTTACTCGTATCAATAATTATTTAATTAGTATTTATGTATTTTTTACTTGCATCAAAGAGGGTTGTCACATTTCCAGTGTAATATATTGTGTAATACAATTTTTTTTGTTATGTTAAACTTAGTATTATTATTATTATTATCACTTGTTTCTTAATAAAATAAAATACAGTCCACTAAACCGAGTTCCGTTTCACTAAACGTCAGGGAACGCCCAATTTCTTGAAGGCACCTCATACGTTTACATTTTGGTCCGTCGAACCGGAATATTTTTTGTTTCTTTCATGTGATAGTAGTAGTAATAGTATTAGTAGTTTGTAGATTTATATTATGACCTAACCGTTAATTGTTAATCACTATTTCATGTTAAAGAATATTATTTGGCATTGTATAAAATAATTATTGCACAGTAGTACATATATTACATTAACTATTTGAATATTATCAAATACAAAGTATATGTTAAATTGTTATCAATTATTTGTCATTGTTAGTAATTGCTGTATATCGATTTCATTATTATGGCAGAAGACAACATAACAAGCGAATTGCGTAAATTGATCCGTAGACGAACAGCAATCCAGAGTTGTATTGAAGTTATTAAAGACTTTGTGGCTAACTATGATCATACTACACAGTCCCATCGCCAACTCAAGATACGTCTTACTAAATTGCAGTCATGTTTTACACAATTTGAAGATATTCAATCTCAGATTATTGACTTGGACCAATGTTCATATAATGATGATGATCGTCTAAGACTGGAAGATGAAGTAAACTCATTAATAGCTACAATTGAAGGCCTTATTGAACAGCATACACCAGCTACACCAGTAAACGTATCTCATTCATCACAGTCAATAGGTGCAAAATTTATAAAATTACCTGCCATACAAGCACCAACTTTTAATGGCAATTTACAAGATTGGGCATCATTTATCGATACATTTAATACATTATTTCATAATAATCCAAATATCACCGACGTACAGCGTTTACATTATCTCAAGACGAGTGTTACTAGACCAGCTGCTGATGTATTAAGAAATTTTTTAATTGTTTCTGAAAATTATCAACCAGCTTATGAAGAATTGATTAAACAATATGAAAATAAATCGCTTACTATTCAAACGCATATTCGATCATTACTCCATTTGCCAAAGGTCAATACAGCATCTGCTAGTGAGTTACGAAAATTATATAACCATGTAGTTTCACACGTTCGGGCACTCAAAGCATTAAATCAGCCAGTGCAGTATTGGAATGCATGGTTAGTCACAATTATTCATTATCATTTGGATAGCACTACAGCAAGTGAATGGCAGTTACTTCAAACTACAAATGAATTGCCTACGTTCTGGGAGATAGAAAAATTTCTTTTAAAACGCATATCAGCTTATGAAGTTGGTGCAGTATCGGCTGGTAATATTGTCAGACCTACACGACCAAAGGGAAATCAGTATAAACAAACAGATGGAAATGTTCTATTGGCTAGCAACTCCGATCGTAAACAGTCAAGATGTGTTATTTACTCAGGATTTCATAGACTGTATTTGTGTGAGCAGTTTAACAAAATGTCAATTACTGAACGTAAAGCAGCTGTGTTTAAGAATCATTTATGTTTCAACTGCTTGAGAAGTGGACATCAATTAAAGAACTGTTTGTATCCTGGTTGTCCAAAATGTGGGCAACGTCACAACTCGAAATTACACGATGATATGTTATCCAAAGATAAAGATACCGATCCATCTATTAGTCAAGAAAATCCAGTAACTCAAAATGATACAGTATTATATACAGAGAATATCAATCAACATAGTATTGATACATTATCAAATACATTTATGTTAGCCACTGCTATGGTATATATATATATGATAAAAACGGACAACCACATAACTGTCGTGCAGTTTTAGATTATGGATCTCAATTAAATTTCGTTACAGAAGATTTTGTTAAGAAGCTAGGACTCACTTTATCAAACAGTTCGTTACACATTACTGGAGTAAGTTCTATGTCATCATCAGCAAATCATGTTACTAACACAACAATCGCATCTCGGTGTTATAAGCATAATATCGATGTGACTTTTCATACGTTACCTACAATAGTCAATTCGTTACCGTCACAACAAGTATACACAGATCACTTGAATATTCCAGATCATATCAAACAGAAGTTAGCAGATCCTCAGTTTTGTATTCCTGGGCCTATCAATATTTTGTTGGGTGCTGAAATATTCTACACTGTTATAAATGGAGAAAAATGGGTCACATCCACAGGTACTGTTTTACATCATACTAATTTTGGTTGGATAATTACAGGAAAATTACCAATTGTTCAGTGTATTAATTCATCAATGTTATCCTTTGTTAAACAAACTACTGCAGCCGTCTCAATGGATTCAAACTCAGCATTGTCATTGTTAAATTCAGTAAAACACAGTCGGTCCCAAGATGAGATTGCAGCAGAAGAGCATTTCAAATCAACATTCACAAGAAATGAGCATGGTAGATTCATAGTGAAGATTCCATTCAAACAGAGTACAAGTGCACTAGGTAGTTCATTAGCTATGGCTAGCAAACGATTCTTCAATTTAGAATGTAAATTAATGAAATATGGAAACTTAGCAAAACAGTACAATGATTTTATGACAGAATACTTAAAGTTAGGTCATATGGAACCTGTACATGGTAATAACGAGTCTGAAGCTTACAATTTTTTACCACATCATGCTGTAATGAAAGATACCAGTATAACAACTAAAATGAGAGTAGTCTTTGACGCATCAGTAAAGACCACGTCAGTCTATCCTTAATGATATCATGTTAAAGGTCCACGGTACAACCAACATTGGTTTCTACGTTACTGAGATTTCGAATACATCAAATTGCTCTCACTGCAGATGTAGAAAAAATGTATCGGCAGATACTAGTGTCTCCTGAAGATCGTCATCTACAAACCATATTTTATCGATTAAATCCAACTGATACACTAAGCAAATATCAACTATGTACAGTAACATATGGAACTAAGTCAGCTCCTTACCTTGCAACACGTTGTTTAGTCGAACTTGGTACTAGTGCTCCAAGTATACAATCTCAAAGAACTATACTCAATGATTTTTATGTAGACGACTTATTAAGTGGGGGAAAAAACGATGATGAATGCTATCAGTTGTACGAAGAAGTTTCAAACACATTAGCTGGTGCATGTATGTTATTGCGACAGTGGTGCACAAATTCAATTACACTACTTAACCGACTTCCAAGTTCTCAGAATGATTCCAAGTATCTACTTCAGCTCAACGACAATGAAAAGATCAACACTCTTGGAATAGTGTTTAAAAGGACTGTTTTCATTTTGTTCTCAAGCCCTGGAGCCCACCAAATTGTATGACCAAGCGTTCATTGTTAGCTGACATCAACAAAATTTATGATCCTCTGGGACTCATCACTCCAGTATTGATAAAGGGAAAAATATTTTTACAAAAGTTGTGGTTATTAAAAATGGATTGGGACACCATATTGCCAAGAGAGCTTTGTGACCAGTGGACAAGCTTTTATCATAGTATGACAGGACTGAATAAATTATCCATTTATCGACGAGTAGTATACGGAAGTGTAAAAACAATTCAATTACATGGGTTCTGTGATGCGTCACAAGACGCATACGGAGCATGTGTTTATATTCGAACACTAGAATCAAATTCAAATTGGACGTCATCACTGTACATATCTAAGTCTCGAGTAGCACCTACCCATCAAACTACCATACCAAGATTGGAATTATGCAGTGCTGTGTTATTGTCAGAATTAGTAAGTGAAATAATCTCAGAATTAAATAAATTAGCCATAATTGTAAATTATGAAAATATAATATTATAGACTGATTCTAGTATTATACTAGCTTGGATTCGAAGCAGTCATCCACTGAAACAGTTTGTTGCTAATCGTGTAGCACAAATTTTAGATGTTACTCAACCATCTCAATGGAGACATGTACCTACTCAGTGTAATCCTGCAGACATTATAACAAGAGGTCTTGCAGCAGAATTGTTGGCAGAATGTACATTATGGTGGCATGGACCTAGATGGTTGACAGAATCAGAAGTTCATTGGCCTGTATTCAGAGATATGCATGTAGGTGAGGTACCTGAATTACGTCCCATTAAATTAACGTTGGCCACTGTTCAACATCAGAATACAATAATCGAGAAATTTTCTGAATGGACACCGTTAATACGAATTACAAGTTGGATGTACCGATTTATTCATAACACAAGATGTAAAAACAATTTACAATTAACCAAACTAAGTGGTCCATTGACTGTGAGAGAATTATGCAGTTCTCGGATACACTGGTTACGCTCTGCTCAAGCTGTAGAATTTTCAAAGGAAATATATGCATTGTGTAATGAACGTCCAGTTTTAAACAAAAGTCGTCTCAAATCGTTAAACCCATTCATCGATGAAGACAATCTTATTCGAGTAGGTGGTCGATTAGCTAGATCACAATTGTCAGAGCAACAGAAATTTCCTGTAGTGCTTCCACCACATCATAAAATAACAAACATTTTATTTGTGTACGAACATAAGCGGTTGTTGCATGCAGGTCCACAAGCACTATTGGCAAGCATTCACACTCAATTTTGGCCACTTCAGGGACGTGATGTTGCTATACTAACGGTTCGTCAGTGTATCACTTGTTTTAAATACCGACCTACTACACTTCAACCTCTCATGGCACCATTACCTCGACAACGAACAATTATTCAACGACCATTTACTCATACAGGCGTGAATTTTTGTGGGCCTATAGGAATACGTAGTGGGATTAGACGTGTAACATCAATGAAGGCATACATTTCAATATTTGTTTGTTTCAGCACACGTGCAGTTCATTTGGAATTGGTTAGTAGTTTAACATCAGATGCATTCATGGCTGCTTTCAAAAGATTCGTTGCCCGTCGAGGTTACTGTTCACACTTATACAGTGACAACGGTACCAATTTTGTAGGTGCAAATAAAGAATTGCAATCATATAGTCGACAGTTGTATAAGACTCATAATGTAGAAGCGTTATTGACTTCATTAAACATACAATGGCATTTCACACCACCAGGAGCTCCACATTTTGGTGGACTCTGGGAGTCTGCAGTCAAGTCTACTAAGACACAGCTACGTAAAGTCACAAAGGGGGCATTACTCACATTTGAAGAACTGTCTACTTTTTTATGCCAAGTTGAAGCAGTGCTGAATTCCAGACCATTAACACCTCTCAGCATAGACCCATCAGATTTTACAACTCTGACACCTGCACACTTCCTCATTGGTGAACCGCTGACACAATTACCTGAACCAACAATTTTAACCGAGCCAAAGGACCAAAGAAAAAGATGGGAACTGATTAAATATCAGACACAGCAATTCTGGAAGCGGTGGACGAAAGAGTATCTTCCACAATTGCAAAGACGTGGCCGTTGGATCACACCTTGTCGTCCAGTGAAGGAAGGGGATTTGGTTCTTCTCAAGGAAGACCACCAAATATCATTACAATGGAAGATGGTTCGTGTAGTAGCAGTCCACCCAAGTGCAGATGGCATTGTTAGAGTGGTCACTGTACGTGATTCGCAGAGAAAGGAATTCCGACGACCAGTAGTAAAATTAGCACTTCTTCCAACACCATCTGATGAAGACAACGAAGAATTTAAGCAGTCCTAAAAATTTGATTTTTATATTGTATAGAGTTCCTATGAATAGTTCCTTTTGAATAATGTATTGTTAATGTTTAATTAAGTAAGTAAATTATGTAAATTACATTTAATTTATTGTTTTGTGTGTTTGTTAATGTTCAAAATTTCAATCAAATGTCAGTCAGTATTTAAATTTAAGGTTCATTTTGTCATATACATTTGTCTTGAATGTTTTATAAACTTTCAAGAAGGGGGAGGATGTTTGCGCAGCAAAGTAAAATTTAAATTATTAGTTTCCTGCCTGCAATCATGTCAGCAGTCTGTGTAGTAAGCGCTATTATGACCAATATATGTATCGAATAATTAAAATTATTGTGGCCACACTGTTTAGTAAATTCGTGTTCGACTAGTCGTGTGTGCGCATTTTCGTTTTTCGTTTTGTTTTTTTTTTTTACATACGAACGTCGTTGTAGCAAGTTGTATCGTCATGTGTTATAATTTTTCCTGCTGCGTACAACAGCCATGACGATAAACCACAATTTTTGTTCAGTTGTCATAAGTTATGTTTTTTTTTTCACTGTTTATCATCAATTTGTAAGTCAAATCTATTTTTATTCATTATTAAACCATTATTTGCATTATATTCAAATTTATGTTATATCTGTTCACTGTCGTGTAATTCAGTCATATCTCTGTTATTGTCTATTCGCATAAAAGAAAATTGTCATATAAAACTGCATTATATTTATATTATTATATCTACTGAGTCGTTGTTCAGTTAAGTCATACTTCTGTTATTGTCTATTTGTATAAAAGAAAATTATCATTTACAGCTATTTGCATTATATCTAAATTATATATTATATCCATTCACTCGTTGTTTAATTAAGTCTTATTTATGTATTTTACTCGTATCAATAATTATTTAATTAGTATTTATGTATTTTTTACTTGCATCAAAGAGGGTTGTCATACATTTCCAGTGTAATATATTGTGTAATACAATTTTTTTGTTATGTTAAACTTAGTATTATTATTATTATTATCACTTGTTTCTTAATAAAATAAATACAGTCCACTAAACCGAGTTCCGTTTCACTAAACGTCAGGAACGCCCAATTTCTTGAAGGCACCTCATACGTTTACATATGTAGTTTTAAATTTATTGTTATATGAAGGGACAAATTATAAATACATGTTATATTTGACATTTAAATTTTGGAGGTACAACCATTTATATCTTTTATTAATAATAATTATAAAATAAAAATAATAATAATATTTCATAAAATGTAGACAAAATTAAAAAAATAAAAAATAAATAAACAAAAATAAATTAATAAAAAAATAAAAAGGATATAAAAAAAATTAAAATTAAAATTAATACTCGTGAATAATAAAAATCTGTATATGTATATATATAAACAATAAATATACATACATATAAATAAATGTATACTTAAATATACTATAGTGCCAATGAGTATTACGTAAAAATGTAATAAAAAATATAATGTTGTTGTATAAAAAATTTTATTTCGACCGGTTTCGACTAAAAGTCATCATCAGGTATAAATTACTTTTAGCAAAATACAACAACAGAAAGAAAAAGAAAAATGAAATATAAATGAATAAATTACATAGAGATAACTATGAAAATTACAATAAACAGACATGGATTTTTTTAATCGGAAAAAAAGAAAAATATATATATGTATTATATAAATAATAATAATAATAATAATATTAATCAGAATAATAATCATAATAGTTATATTAATAGTAATAGTATTATTATTAGTAATAGTGATAGTATTAGTAATAGTAATAGCAATAGTATTAGTATAAGCAATGTAATTGTTTGAACTGCAAACATTTTCGCGTTTCAAATCAGTCAAAACCAGTCCGCATGGCATTGCGATAAGCGAGAATAAAAATAGAAATAGATAAAATAATAATATTTATATTTCAATGTAGATTCACTTACGTCCTTTAATATTTTTCCAAACCATGAAAATTAATTGATATATATCAAATTCCAATAATGCAGATTAATTACAAAATTATTGATAAAATGGAAAAATATACAAGGAAGTATACGAATGCATGTAACATCGCAAATATTAGATTATAAACAAAATAAGTATTGAAACAAATGTACCCAGAATATTTTAAAAGTATAGTATAGTCTATTGTTTTATGTAGTTTTAAGTTTATTGTTATATGAAGGGACAAATTATAAATACATATAATATTTGACATTTGAATTTTGTAGGTACAACCATTTATATGTTTTATTAATAATAATTATAATTAATAATTATAAAATAATAATAATAAAAATAATAATAATATTAATTATAATAATAATGATAATAATAATAATTATAATAATCATAATAATAATACTAATAGCTGAATTACTTATAACTGCCGTGTTACAGAAAAATTATACAGGTATAATTAGTAGTATTTTACGATGTAATTATTTTTTTAAATAATTATTTTTCGATATAGTTAGTAGTATTTTTGTAGTAAGTATTTTAATATACTTCTGCGTACACGATATTTTTAGTTTTATTTTCTTGGGGTAGAAGAACATTCTGGTTTTCTCTGCAACCTGATCGTGATAACGCAACATATAGTTGTCTGTGTGAAAAAGAGACTTGACCTAAATCGATTCCTATGTGCTTAAATGTTTGCCCTTGTGCTTTATTAGTTGTTACGGCAAACGATACCTTAACGGGAAATTGTATTCTTTTAAATTTAATAGGCAAATCATTGGGAATCGTTGGGATGTGAGGTATCAGCACCGTTTCACCAATTGCTGTACCAGTCAAAACTATAGCAACGATCACATTGTTGCGAAGAAATTTAACTTTGAGTCTGGTTCCGTTACATAAATTTGGTGGTTTAAGTTTTCTTAGCAAAATAGTTTGAGTGCCAGATTTTAATTTGAGGAAATGTGGGAGAAGGCCACTCGGATTTAGTGAATTGAGAAATTCTTGTGGGTAATGTACTGTATCTTCTTGATCCATTATATTATCAATGGAAATGTAGTTCACGCTATCTCCTGGAAGTTTACTCAGTATTATTTCATTAATTTGGTCAACACTACTATTTCTAGCCGCCAATACTGCCCTTTGACTTATCCACTGATAGTCTTTGTCTTCTACTTGGACTACATCTGTGTAGACTTCGGAGATCAGGTCTTCAATGCTGATAACTTTTTCACCTAAATCGTGATCAATTTCAATATTTTTTTCAAAATAAGGTACTTTTCCGTCTCCTATTAAAAGTAGTTTTGAAGGAAAATTTGTACGGCCTCCACCCAAAAGTGCTCTCATATTAGTAGATAGTTTTAAGGTATGAACAAACTTCCATAACGAGGAAGTTTTTAAGCAAGACTTTACAATGTCAACTCTAGTTCCCCTAACTATGACCGGTAACGTTTGCCGAAACTCACCAGCAAACATGACAGTGATTTCACCCATGATTGTGTTAGTGATTCTAATATCTCTAAGAGTCCTATCTTAAGCCTTTACATGATCTCTATGAATCATGGTGCTATATTATTAAACTAACATCTTGCAAAACTTTTCCTAAAGGTCCATTTTTACGGATAGAGCACACGCTGTCTTTCTTCAAAGAAACAGTATGAGGCAGTTTAAAAGTTGAATGAGCGGTTCGTCCACATGCTAATAGAGTAAGAGGAATACCCGACGACGCAACGGCCAAAGCTAGTTTTCCTTGAGACCTAACTTTTGCTAATATCTAATTAGTAACGAATGTTTTTTCAGTTCCGCCTGGGGCATCCAAATGAAATATCTTCCCTTCATTAAAACGAACACTGTTCAAAACAAATTTGTACGCCGTAAACTGGTTATTCACTAATTTAGGTTTATTTTCAGAAATATATTCACTTAATTTATTTAAATCATACGGTTTCCGCAAAGCTTTTTCCAATGGATTCATATTATTATTTGAATTATTCCTGTTCGATGCTGGAAGTCCAAAACCAGTTGAAGATTTATCACACATCATATGTGTGGAAATGAATTGTTCGGAGAAGTTTATCTTTGTCGTACCGCAATGCGTTTGGTGTGTGTATATACGCGTACCTATAATTGCCTCGCTTTATTTACACACAGTTGTAATTGCGTAGTGATCGTCCTGGTGTAAGGTTGTTGTCCACACTCGCTTTGATTTTATAGTTATTTTTTATTGTGTATTAATTCTTTTAACGTTTGTTTTTTTTCCTATTTGGGTAATTAAGCAGGTTATATACCTACATAAATTAATGAAATGTCTAAAAAAAGAATTCAGCTTTCTCGGCAGTCTGCTACAGCAAAACAGCTGTGACTTTTGCGCAGAAATGTAACGGCAGATGAAGATATGCATAGATTAGCTATTCAACGAGTAATCAATGAACAAATCCGGGCTAGGGAATCAAACGTTGAACGTTCTCAGCGTTTGGCCTCACAGAATTCCCGTACTTTGGCAAACCGAGAACGAGAATCAAGCGCCGAACGTTCCCACCGATTAGCTCAACAAAATGCGCGATCAATAATGAATAGAACTCGCAGGGCATATAATTTATTGAATCCTGCCTTTGCTTATGACTGTACCTTGACTATTTTGTGCTAAATGATGTTGATATTGGTAGAATGGATCAAATATGGATCAAATGCCAAGCAAAGAAATGGAATTCTGAAAGTCTTGGGCTATGTTTTAATGGTGGAAATGTAATTATACTTCAAATTCTCGAACCAACTTCAGTTTTAAAACAACTCACATTCATACTCAAAACATTTCTTGAATCATTCAAGACAATATAATACACTTTTCCAAATGACTTCATTTGGTGCCAAAGAGATTTGAGAGGGAAACTTAATGCTTACTTTTAAAGTGCAGGGTCAAGTTTGTCATTTGATCGGTAATTTACTTCCGGCTGATTATGCACAACCAGAG
The DNA here is from genome assembly GCA_032441835.1 of Slavum lentiscoides. NCBI lineage: Eukaryota > Metazoa > Arthropoda > Insecta > Hemiptera > Aphididae > Slavum > Slavum lentiscoides. Next base: position 22,297 of record JAIVES010000030.1, read on the forward strand.
TAATTGAAAATATATTTTGTTTCTCATGCAGATCAGGTATTCTTGCGCTCAAATTTAAACCCGATATTGCAAATCGATCTTATCGACACTCTAGAAAAATATCTTTACGATCATAATACGTATATTTAAAGTTTTAAATACAATTTCGAAAATAATCCAATAAGTAATTTATAACGTATTATCCATGCTGATAGAAAACCTCCCAACGATCATCGATGTCGGTATAATGTACCAATAGTAGAAGAAGTAGCTGTTTTTTTGATAGACGAGGATAAAGGTCCCCGAGATATTGTATGAAATGTGGGAGATGGTAACTTCAACGAGTTTCTGAGCTTCGCAGATCTATTATGACCCACTTCAATATCCTTTACTGTTTTCGTATTGCGATGACGGGTACTGTATAAACATTCTACAACAGAATGGTGCTGCTAGATCTAAAACTGTATCATATATGCAGTTGTATGCCTTTAGACTCATGGAGAGAATAAATGACTTTAATAGCTTACACTATTTCAAAGGATTATTCAACCAATATTGTGTTGATATGGCGTTAAAAATGATATCTGAGAGGCTTGATTTCATCAAAAGAAATAAAAAAAAATTGACGGCAGAAGAATACATTCATTAATGAGATGCCGTGACTAATGATGGCAATGTGGACGCTTCTAATATTGGCCAGCATGTTATATTGCCATCGTCATTTACAGGATTTCCAAGATACATGAATGGAAAAAGTCAAGATGCAATGACATACGTCAGAAAGTTTGGAAGTCCAGATCTCTTTACTACATTCACCTGTAACCCTGAATGGTCAGAAATAAAAAATGAATTATTACCTGATCAAAAACCTTACGATAGACATGATTTGTTTTCCAGAGTATTTTATTTAAAACTAAAGAAAATGATTGAGCTATTGACGGTGAAATATATCTTTGGACAAACTCAAGCCTTTGTTTACAGCGTAGAATGGCAAAAAAGAGGTTTACCTCTGTCTATAACCTGTATAAAACGGACAGTCGCGGGACCAAAATAATTGTCCGTTATAGACAGGTGTCCGTTGTAGACAGGTTTATCAAAAATATTATTGTCCGTGTCCGTAATAGAAGGAGTCCGTTATGGACAGGTCAAAATACATTGGAATGCCTATCTTTTAGCCGGGACCTTATTATATTGTCCGTTAAGAGAGGTGTCCATTAAGACAGGTTTCATTGTAACAAGTAAAAAGACGACGAAATAAAATTTAAGAATAGTGTACAAAATTTGAATTCCGTAGGATGTGGTTCGAACTCAAGATACTCTGTACTATAGTCATATTGAGGCACCACTGTGCCATAGCCTATATATATGTTATATAGCCTATAGCCTTTTTGATAAATGGATTATCTAATAAAAAGTATTTTTTGATTTTGTACCAGTAGTTCCTGAGATTAACACGTTCAACCGAACAAACTCTTCAGCCTTATAATATTAAAAATAGATATAGATAAAAATAATAATATTTATATTTCAATGTAGATTCACTTACATACTTTAATATTTTCCAAACCATAAAAATTAATTGATATATATCAAATTGCAACCATGCAGATTATTACAAATTTGTTGATAAAATGGAAAAATTATACAAGGAAGTATACGAATGCATGTAACATCGCAAATATTAGATTACAAACAAAAATAAGTAATGAAACAAATGTACCCAGAATATTTTAAAAGTATAGCATAGTTTGTTGTTTTATATAGTTTTAAATTTATTATTATATGAAGGGACAACTTATAAATACATATCTTTGACATTTAAATTTCGGAGGCACAACGATTTATATTTTTTATTAATAATAATTATAATTTATAATTATAAATAATAATTTATTATAATAATAATAAAAATAATAACAATTATAATAATCAGAATAATAATCATAATATTTATAGTAATAGTAATAGTGTTATTATTAGTAATAGACAATATTAATAGTAATAGCAATATTATTAGTATTAGCAATAGTAATTGTTTAAACCGCACACATTTCTCGCGTTTCCAATTTGGGCAAACCAGTCCGCATGGCATTGCGATAAGCGAGAAATTTCTAGAAACTTTGTCACTTCTCCCATTCGTCACTTATTTTCGCCATGGTACCAAGACGACACATCCCGCGCGCGACGACAACATTCTCGGTCGATACGCGTTTTTGTTTGCGACGACGACGTCGCGCGTTTCTACGCGCCTTTATTTGTAACCGCCGTGAATCCGTGTGCCTCAGGCCCGTGCACAAGGAGGGGGGTTCAAACCCCCCCCCCCATTGTCGAAAAAACATAAGTCGTGTTTTTCATTTTTGATCGATTATATTAAATATTTTAAAATCTTACTTGTAATAAATAATAATGCATAACATAATACTTAATAGCACACCACTATTATTGTGTTATCTTCGTGTTTGCTGTTTATTGGCTTTCGTCGTAGTCGTTATCGACAAAATATAATGACCGCGACCGCGACGTGTCGCGTACTTTAAAAGTTGTTCATAATCATGTCTATTTTATACATATCTTTTTCAAACCCCCCCCCCCCATTATGAAATACTGCGCACGGGCCTGGTGTGCCTTACGTGTCCGTTCCGTTCCGTGCACTTTTCGCGTCTGAGTACGCATTGTTGGTGAACGGGTGACGTTTCAGCCTTTTAAAAGTCGAGCACGCCATTTGTCGTGCGTATTGTGCGCGTCCGTCTCGCGAGTCTGATCGCGCATCGCGGAAAGAGCCGTAGCCGTCGCGGTCGTGAGGTCTACGTGCTGTACTTTATTTCGCTGCTGACAACAGCACGGTGTGAGTTATCTGTCATTCGGGTGCGTGGTCGTTCCACGTCACACCCCTTTTCGTTAGTGTTATTGTCAGAGTCATCGTCGCCGTACGGACGTGACCGTTTCATTAACGATTACCGCCGCACCGTGTATTTTTGTCGCGTGTGCGATCCACGGATTCGAAGTGTTTGCGTCGTGCTCAGAACGTTTTCGTCGTGCACGGTGCCGTCGTCGGTCATTCGCCTTCGTTGCGGATCGATCCAGTGAGACTCGTGTCTTTCCTGTGTCTCTGGCAGCACTGCGTGTGTTGCTGATATTCCTTGAGCGGTGGTGATGTCTTTATTTATAATATTTGTATATTGTTGTTTATTCCATGGCCACGAGTAAAGATAGACAGGTTGAATAATAAGCTATATACTGCAAAATTTACATTGACTAACAAACCGTCTGTCTGAATCAGCTGAGCAATGTCGGTCTGGCCCACCAGGTTACCCGGCGATCGCCGGGGGCCCTCTGATATTATATTTAAATCGGGCCCAACGCTATAAAGACAAAATTGAAATGTCGAATTTTATTGTATTCTTTTTATTCATAGGGAAAAAGTGTATTTTCTAACACAAAAAAATATAATAAGTACAATTTTAATATTTAAACTGAAATTGTATTTGTCCCATCATAGTCATCCTACACTGTACAGCAGGCATGTCAAACTCAAAGTATCAAGTGGGCCAAATATATTGAATAGTTTACTATGCGGGCCGCACACAAACTTTTAATGAAAAACAATTTTTATACAAATTTTTCAATTTTATTCTTTACGAACACAACAAGTAGAGTATAAATTCAAAAAGTTAAAAAAAAAATTAACATTTTCATTTAAAAAAAATCATATCGATTATTTATGAGATAGATATTATTTAAATTACAAAACAAAATCATATTAATAATTATTTTTGGACGATATTTGACATCTCTTTTCTCCCACCAACTTTTCAATTTCGGGAGAAATTTTATTGTCCGAAGCCACTTTTAACATTGAATTTAGATGTGTGTCGGTTAATCTGGATCTTACGGGTGATTTATTGCTATTCATTAATGACAGTGGCGTAGCCAAGGGGGTGGCTAAGGGGGCTATAGCCCCCCCCCATTGGCAGTGATACTACTTTTTTTGGCTATTCGTGCTATATTGATTGCAGTGATAGTTGCAGTTTTGTGTAGTTTTGTTTTATTCTGTGGTCGTAATTGTTAAAAAATATAATATGATTATGTATACTACATTTCTATGATAATATATTATTATTCAGTAGCGTTGATACGATTTTTTTCTAGACCAGGGGGGGAGGGTTGAAAAGAACTTTTGAAAATTATTGAAATACAAATTTTTTAACATTCAACGTTTTTTAAAACGAATTAAAAAGTATAAAATAATTTCTCTAAGTCTCATATACAGATTTATACCCAAAATAAATTATCCTGATAATTTGTGATTGTGAATTTTTAATAGCTATGAAAAATCTCGTATTTATAGGTTTAAAACGAAAAACTTGCATGCGCATGCAATCGATAATAATTGATACATGAATAGTTGACCTGTCATTGAAAAATTGTAATGCGCTGCAAGCAATAAGAACTGTTGTGTAAGTATTTTCAACATCTTCTCTCTACACGGCTCCTTACTATTATCTATTACACGCGTCCCACGTTTTTCGTTTTAAATCTTACAAGCATTTTCATAGCTATTAAAAAATCCGCAATCACACATTTTTAGGACACGTTATACGATGTTAGAAATCTATTCGGGTTGTGTAAATCGGTATGCGGTTTGCAGAAATTGTTTTATAATTTTTATCCGTTTTAATAACGTATAGTATTTATATCGGAAAAACATTTTTATTTAAATAATTAATTCGAGGCACGTTCACTGATCACTGTATTTCGCTTATAATAATTGAATATGAGTAAAAATACTTTGTAACGATAGAAATGTACACGTATTATACAGCTAAACGCTAAAAATTAAAATTTTTCAATTCTTTTATTCGCAATCTTTTATAATTATATTATAATAAAACAGACCTTTATTATTTATTTTGACAAACAATAATTTAAATTCGATTGGTCACAATGGTAACCGATCACAAGTTATTGATTAATTAATTAATTAATCGTAAAATTGTCCATATTATGTGTGACAAATTCTATCAGCATTAGTGAAAATCGGAGTAAAATCTGTTCAGTACAGTTACTGAGAAAGTCGTGCACAACATTTTTACCGGACAGACAAACACTGAGAAAAATGCGAATTTATAAAAACGTGATCATAAAATAACAATATTTTTGTTCTACTGAAATTTTTTTTATTGTTTTTATAGACTACAATAAATTTGTCAACATTAAATTTCAGCTTAGTGTGTTCAATTAACAAAATAAAATTTCAACATTTTAAATGACAAGGATAAGCTTTTTTTAGAATTTTTTGGGAGGGAGCCCCCTTGCACCCCCTCACCCTTTATCTACGTCACTGATATTATGACTTGGGTAATATTGGATCTTAGCCCCCCCCCCCCATATAAAATTCCTGGCTACGCCACTGATTAATGAAAATAGTTGTTCACATTGATAAGTACTACTAAACATAGAAATAATTTTATACGCAAATCTACGAGTTTCTACTTATCGTACTGGCACGAAATTGTAAAAATCAGGCAACCTGACCTCATTGAAATAATTTTTTAAATTTGCATCATTTTGAATATCGATCAGTTCCATTTGTATATGTGCTGGAACTTTTACTGTGTCTATTGAAAAAGGAGACGTAAATAATGCAAAATCGTATAGAATAAAATAAATATGTTATAATTTTTTTTATTTTGTCCATTAATATTGGTAGCGACGGGCTGCAAAAAAATTAGCCGTGAGCGTGTTTGACATGCCTGCTGTACAGTGTACACTGTACAGTTTATACATTTGTCATTTTTCGTTATTCGTTGTAACTTGTATTATTGATCTGCATACGATAATCGCGGTTCCTGTCATTGTTGGGTATGATACGAGTGATTCGTGTTGTTTTGAAATTTAATCTTGGATTTTCTCCCAAAATACATTGTTGGAGCGCGCAAGTGTCGTTATCCGAGCAAAGGTCTCGAATATTCTCGAACCTTTTTCCCTCTCACCCAGGCGATAACGTCGTATCGCGCGGACACTGCCGGCCGCCGCGAGCCGTTTGAAAAATACGTTTGTCGAGACTTTGGCAATGGTCAAAGTGGTTGCCGTTTTGTGGCTCGCGCAATATTGCGCAGGTGTTTCACGCGTTTTTTCATAGGCGGCGAATAATTGGCCGTTTTCGTGTTTTGAATTAAGCTTGCACGGGAAACAACGGATTCTTGGGCAGACTGGATTGCTTGGGAGTGTGGTCTGCGTGCCTTTTGATTTTGTCTGCCGTCATCGCTTTCCGGCCTTACTGGTAGTGCTTTCTGGTTGTGCCGGATCTTGTTCACATACATCTGCCGTCGAGGAATTTTCAGTTACGGGTGCCGGTCCTTGTCACGTCATCCAGATTATTTTTTGTGTAAAATAATTATTACTGTCTTTGTGTTATTTTTTATTGTGCGTTATCACGCCTTAATACGTCATATTATTTATTATTATATTATACATTATTATTCTTATTAGAGATGGGTAGTTCGTGAGGGAGTCGACTCAAAGAGTCGAATCTTTCTAGTGAATTGAATGATTTGAATCAGTGAGCCACAAATCAGCGACTCGGTAATTCAATACAATACTATCAAGCTAGTAGCTTGTAGTATCTTTATTTGTACTGTCAAGTACCAACACAATTCGGAATATTTATGTTCAAAGAGAGTGAGTTGACTTGATATGAATTGAATGATTTGAAAGATTCGACTAAACAGTAATAGTGCAACTCTGTAGTACACGTCTTATCAAATAATTACAATATAATTTAACTTGATTAAAGATATAGTGGCGTACCTCCAAATGCAATAAGTAATATTACTTAATACTTAATAAACTTTTTAATAAGTAATAGCACTTATTATACCTATTCATTGTATTTGATTTAGAGTTGAATAAACAGTAAACTCATTACATATTGATTTAATTTATTCGTCACATTTGATTTAGGTCGGGAACATGATAACTTACGAGTTAAAAAATGGAACATATACACTTTACATTTAAATCATTAATGAATTGATTCGATTTACAGTAATGATTCGTGATTTAGGTTTTGAGTGATTTGATGTGGGTATTATTTGGAAATGAATTGGTAAATTGGGAATTGACTTGATGAATTGACTCAATAGAATGAATTGAATTGAGTGAATTGATTCATCTAAATGAGTCGGAATTCCCATCTCTAATTCTTATTATTAATGTAAGGGCGCCCATTTATTTTATGCCCTTGTTATTAAATCCGTTCAATACACACGTAATACATGTATACCAGTAAGTTATTAGCGATTTACAATTGTTGGTCACCCTTTTCCTTCCGACGTCCTTGTGAGACACATATACATTATTTGGCAGTAGTCGCACATTAGGTATTTCCACACGAATCGTGTACTTGGCGAATATACACTCGCCGAGTTAAAACGAATATAAAAATACTTGGAAAATCCATATCAGCCTTTCATCGCATATTATGTGATGCTATTTCTTTTAAAAATTTAACTCCTTTTAAAAAAAAACAACAGCCATATATGTTCAAATCCTAGATACAGTGAAAATGTCCATTAGTGAAAGATTTGTGCCAAATAAAGAAATGTTAATGGATATTGCTTGGTTGGATCCTTCAAAACATAAGGAAATCGTAACACTTCTATTAGGAGAGTTTCCATCTAATGTGTTACAAAAATTATCTAAATTTGCTAAAGTAGATGGAAAACATTATTAATTTAACCGAAACAATTTGCCGAACAATATTCAAGCTTTTCTGCTACAAGAAGGTCTGTAAATTGTGAACTTAATATAGGGGAAACAATAGATACAGAAGATAATATGCCTGTTGCAGAAAAACCAAAATGTGATGACTGTTTATCTAAAGTCTTTCAAATTCTGCATGAAATAACATCAAAATCTGATTTGTTTAATACACTTTATTTAACTATGAAATATGTCTTAAATCTTCCGTGTACACAAATTTCATGCGAACGTGTATTTTCAAAACTTTTTTATTTTTAAAATTTTAAAAACAAAACTCAGGTCGTCTATCAATGAAGAACATTTTGAACCACTGATGTCTTTATTTGTTGAAGAAGACTTGATTAAATTTATTAAAAAAGATGAAATAATTGATCAGTTGGCATCAACTAGTCAAGAATTAAAAAGAATATTATTTAAAAAAATTGAGTATATTAATATAATAGTAATATGTACATGACTAATTGATGCCAACTGATCAATTATTTAATCTTTCTTAATAAATTTTTGTTTTTTTTTGTTTGTTCATTTTGGTTTTTCTATAACAGGCATTTCATTTTATTTAATAAATGTAATAAAGTCTTCTACAAATAAGATCATTAGTGGTTCAAAATGTTCTTGATTGATAGACGACCTGAGTTTTGTTTTCAAAACTTTTAATTTTGAAAATACACGTTCGCATGAAATTTGTGTACACAGAAGAATTAAGACAAATTTCATAGTTAAATAAAGAGTATTAAACAAATCAGATTTTGATGCTTTTTCATACAGAATTTGAAGGACTTTAGATAGACAGTTATCACATTTTGGTTTTTCTGTAACGGGCATTTCACGTGTCTACGGTAACCCCTATATTACATTCACAATTTACAGATCTTGTGGCAGAAAAGCTTGAATATTGTTCGGCAAATTGTTTCAGTTCAATAAATAATGTTCTATCTACTTTAACCAATTTAGATAGGTTTTGTAACAAATAAGATGGAAAATCTTCTAATAGAAGTGATAATATTTCCTTATATTTTAAAAGGATCCAACCATGAACCAAGCAATATTCATTAACAGTTTTTTACTATAATAACTGCCAAAATTGCCTGCTTTGTTACTTTTTTTTGTATTTATATGTTATGTTACTCTTCTTGTACTTATGTTATATTTAATACTTTTTTTATTTATGTTATATATTCGCTACTTTTTTATTTATAAGTTATATCCTTCTCATTTCTAGAATGTTCATTCCCGTAATGTAATAATAGAAATTAATAAGAAGTTACGCATTACTATTTTTTCTTTTCTTATAGTTTGTAGAATTACAGAAACAATGTAATAGGGCCTATTGAAAATTATTTTGCCGGGGGCCCAATCTTAATCCAGACCGACACTGGAGCTGTGGATACTACTACTAGCGCTCTTGGCGGTCTGAGATGTTAACCACAACCACGATTAAAGATAGACATAACATTATCATCGCACAACGCCGTAGAGTCCACTATCGGCGCGCATGCGCAGGTCGCCACAATACGTATGATAAGATTAATATTATCCGTTGGGGCGCTAGTAGTCGAATTTTCACAGCTGTTGAGAAGGAAGATTTGTAAGTTACTTTATTAGATCTCGTTGTTCAACCTGTCTATCTTTAATCGTGTCTGTGGCTATTAACGGCCATAGTTTGTATCACTACGATATTATCATTATCGTTTGTTTTTACTGGGCGCCCACTTTTATATACGTCTGTACGAATAATGATTATTCAATTTATTTAGTGTATTGATTAATATATATTAATACATATTCGGCGCAAGACGCCCTTCATAATATTAATTCCTAGTTATTTGTTATTTACAAGTATAACATTTATTACAAGGTTACCCATCCCGAACCCTGTACGCGCGAGTCAATGCGGCCAACTGCCAATTCGTATGATCCGTTTCGGCGCGTAAACAGTAATAGTAACGGCAATAGTTATAGTAATAGTAATATTAATTTTAACAGTAATAGTACAAATAATAGTAACAGTGATAGTTATAATGATAATAATAATAAAAATAAAAATAGTTCAATGTGGATTCACTTACGTGCTATAACATTTTCCAAACCATGAAAATTAATTGATATATATATATTGTAAAAATTGTATTAATAGTAGTAAGATAATATATTATAAAATGAGCAAAATGCCACGGCGGTGCCGCGGGCAAGGTATATATATACCAAATTCCAACCATGCAGTTTATTAAACAATTGTTGATGAAATGGAAAAATTAACAAGCAAGTACACAAATGCAGATAACATCACAAATATTAGATTATAAACCAAAAAAATTATTGTAACAAATTTACCCAGAATATTTAAAAAGTATAGCATAGTTTATTGTTTATATAGTTTTAAATTTATTATTATATGAAGGGACAACTTATAAATACATATATTTGACATTTAAATTTCGGAGGTACAACCATTTATATTTTTTATTAATAATAATTATAAAATAATAATAATAATAATAAAAAGGTAGGGAGCCGCGGGGTGTTGTCGATATCACTTAAGTGAATTACTTGGATAAAGATTTTAGAGTTTTGTTTTTATTATAAATTTGAAAGCAATGATAAATCATTTAATTCGATAAAACGATTCTGAGTGGAGCTTACTTTTTTCGTAAATATAGTCTAAAGTTACATATTCAGTGAAAATTTCAGGTTTCTATGACTATTAGTTTCAAAATTATGAGGAAATAAACAACAATCGATTAAGACAAAATTGCTTTTTTAGCGTTTTTCTTTTTAGCCGGAAACAAATTGTGACCGAAGAGATCGGAGCACTCCTTCTGGTCGAAAATCTGTACACAGGATAGAAAAAAAAATGAATAAAATAAACATCATTAGAAAACAATAGATTCATCGTCTGCTCAGAATCTAATTGTAATAATAATAATAGAAATAGTAATAGTAAAGTAATAGTAATAATAATAGTAAGAAAAATAATAATAATAATAATTATAATTAAGATAATATTTATAACAATAATAATTATAATATTAATATGTTAATGTAGCTTCATTTCTGTCCTTCGTTATTTTCCATACCGATAATAATTAATTGACATTTTTTCAAATCCTACAATGCAGTTTAAATGGAAATGCTAATAATTTGAAAATTTGTATATTAAGTATATGTCTCGATTTTCGTTGATGATAAATGTGAGAAATTAATGCGATTAACATCACAAATATAAAATTTATATCATGAATAAATATTGAGATAATTATATCTAGAAAATATATTTTGGATAATTGAGGATATAAATAAAATATACTTATATTGATTTTGTTCTAGTGAACTAATTACATTTCTTAAATAAATTAATTAAAAATAAAAGCATCGGAAAATCCAAATCTCAGATTTATTTGTAATTATATGTATTGAAAAAATATTGTTACGAATATAACCTTAGATTTTAATAATAGAATTTGAAATTCTGGACAAAACTTACAGAGTACAATATTGTCAATTGCTTTAGAATAAAATAAGGAAATTAAAATTAAAACCTATTATTACATTACGAAATGTTGTCACTTGTCAATGTATAAAGTAGAAAAAATATGACTCTAAATGTGCGAAAACAGTGATGACATCCCATCACATAAAAAAATAAAATAATAATAACAATAATAATAACAAAAATAAAAATATTTATATTTCAATGTGGATTCATTTACTTTCTGTAATATTTTCCAAATCATGAAAAATTGTTGATATATATCAAATTCCAACCATGAAGATTATTACAATATTGCTGATAAAATGGAAAAATTTAACAAGAAAGTAAAAGAATGCAGGTAAAATCAGTGGCGTGGCGAAGAATATAGTTTGAGCCACGTGCCTCAATTTAAGAGGTGGTGGGTGTTCAGTGACCAATGATTATCATTCCCTTATTTTAAAATTGTCGTTTAGTATTGTATGTAAAACGCAATAATCACTAGATATGTAGGGAAGATATTGATAATGTACACTATACATTGTAACCATAGCCCATAAAGCAAGGCATAAGATAGTATGGTTAATGCATAACTTAAAAACTGAATCCGACCGCCAAATTCTGACATCACCATAAATTCTTTTATTAACCTATATTAACCCTATATAGAATAGAAGGCGCTAGTTGTCCAATCTTTTCAAAATTGTATTGTTCAAATCATTTGATTATGTGTAATAGAAATCCAAAAAAAAAAAAATTTTTTTTTTTTTATTGTCAAGTATAGACGTACAGGATGGTAAAATAATAAACCAAGGATCGTCTAGGTCATTACTTATTAATAATAATGGCCTAAGTAAAATATTTGACTACCCAATTAAAAGAAAAGGTTGTAATAAAAAGATGATTGTTGTGTTAAAATGTAAAGTAGGTTGGTGGGTACTTGAAAAATTTGTCGCATGCCTCTAGAAAATTATAAACTCGTCACGCCACTGAGTAACATCACAAATATTAGATTATAAAACAAATATAACTAAGAGACAAATGTATCCAGAATATTTTAACAGAATAGCCTAGCTTATTGTTTTACTTAATTTTAAATTAATTATTATATGAACGGAAAACTTAATATATTTAATTGACTTTAAATTTCAGCAGCACAAATATTTATATTTTTATTGATATTAATAATAATTAATAATTATAAGATAATAATTTTAATTATAATAATAACCATAACAATAAAAATTACAATAACAATAGAATAACAATAACAATAGATAATAATAATAATAATAATAATAATAATAATAATAATAATAATAATAATAATAATAATTATAATTATAATGAGAATAATAATCATAATACTTATAGTAATAGTAATAGTGTTATTATTAGTAATAGTAATAGTATTAGTAATAGTAATAGAAATAGTATTAGTATGAGCAATAGTAATTGTTTGAATCGCATACATTTCTCGCGTTTCCAAATCGGGCAAACCAGTCCGCATGGTATTGCGATAAGCAAGAATAATGAATAGATATAGATAAAAATAATAATATCTATATATCAATGTAGATTCACTTACTTCCTATAATATGTTCGACACCATGAAAACCAAATGATATATATCAAATTTCAAAGATGCAGATTATTACAAAATTGTTGATAAAATGGAAAAATTATACAAGAAAGTATACGAATGCATGTAACATCGCAAATATTAGATTATAAACAAAATAAGTATTGAAACAATTTGTACCTAGAATATTTTAAAAGTATAGAATAGTTTATTGTTTTATTAAATTTTAAATTTATTATTATATGAATTAACAACTTATAAATACATATATTTGACATTTGAATTTCGGAGTACAACCATTTATATTTCATATTAATAATAATTATAAAATAATAATAATAATAATAACAATAACAATAACAACAATATTAATTATAATAATAATAATAAAAAATTATGTTACTATTATTTCAATATAGATTCATTTACGTGCTTTAATATTACAAAACCATAAAATTAATTAATATATAATACCAATTTACAACCATGCATATTATAACAAAATATACTCATAATATGGAAAATCCAAGCATAAATGTAAAATATGCAAGTAACATCACAAATATTAGATTATGGACAAATAATAATAGAAAAAATATAACCATAAAACATTAAAAGTATGTTATAATTTAATTCATTTAAATCATTATAATCATTACAATAGGAATGAACAACATATAATATTTATTTCACATTTGAATATCGGCGCCACATTTATTTATATTTATTAATAATAATATCAATAACAACATCAATAACAATAACAATAACAATAACAATATCAGTAACAATATTAATAGTAATAGTAATAGTGTTTAAACTTTAAACGGCTTCTCCAATCATATATATTTTGCGAAAATCGACCGTTGTTATGCGGGAAAAGAAAATGGATAAAAATGAAATGAAGAAAATACATTTGAATTTGAAAGTAACAAAATGGACTGTATTAATTACAATTGGCTATACTTAAACACTATAGGGAACGGGGGGGGGGGCACAATGATGCACAAATATATATCGACAATAACACGTAAATAAATAATACAATTATAACAATAAATATGACCTGATCCTCGATTAAATAATGTGACCCAGATGATTGGATGGTTGCTGTGGTGCAGGCAAAAGAATGGTGTTGTTGATGCGTCGATGGCGATGATGGCACGAATTGACGTGTATAAATCCAACCTAATGATGTTTCAAAGGCGGATGGAAGGACAGGTAGGCGATACACTCGATAACCAGTAGCAAATAACTGATTATAAATATCCGATCCCAATAAAACGTCGATAGGGCCCGGGCGATCGAATTGTGGGTCAGCAAAATTTAAATTATGATACGATAAACGGATGGTCGGTTCTAAATAAATTGATGGAATAAGTCCAGTAATATTCGAAAGGATGATTGGTTGACATGTAATTTGGGGTGTAGTAGCTACGCGTGGCATAAACGTACATAGAGCTATACCTTTAGTTACTGGAACTGACTGTTGAGATAATCCAACCACTGTAGAATTACACCGATAACGTTTGAGACTCAATCTAGAAGCACACGCATGAGTTATTGCAGAAACATGAGAACCCGAGTCAAGTAATGCTCGAACAGGTGTCCAATTTCCAAGATGGTCTTGTATACGAATTATTGCAGTATCTAACACACTCAAATTGCTCGTACAAGCAGTTCCAACAAATGGAGTGGTAGATGTTGACGGCGCATTGATGGATGTCTGAGGTGATATAATCTTTTCGTTCTTTTTTGTTGTAGACGTCGATGAATGAATAGGTGAATTGAAGTGTAATAAAGATTGATGTTTCTCAGAACAATGTCGACATGTAAATTTCGAAAAACATTTTGAAACAGTGTGATTAGTACTTAGGCAATTTGTACACATGCCTTTAGATTTAATGAACTTGTAACATTGAGAAGGAGATTGTCTTTTAAATTTATCACATTTATACAAAAAATGCGCACCAGAACACATTGGACATTTTTGTGTGACATCTGACGATCCAACGACTAACGATGATTTAGTGATAGCCAGCTTTCGAGATGTCGTAAATTTTGGTTTCAATTTTACATTTGACGATGGTGATGACATAGAACTATTTTGTAAAACTTGGCATCGAAATTGGATAAACGACAACAGTTCATCTAACGTAGGTAACTCTGCGTCATCGTGTTGTGCTTCAAACAACCGTTTAGTCGTTGAATCCAACAACCGCGAAGCAATATAGAACAATAAAAAACCAGACAAATTCGAAATACCCATTGCGTTAATAGCTGCTGTATTTTCTTGGAATACGTTTAAAAATGCTTTTAATCCTTCTAAAGATTCTCCCGACAGTGGAGTGAAATCAAACAGCGTATCTAAATGGGCGTGAACAATCAACCGAGAATTATTATATCGATCGTGTAAATCCTTCCATGCTTCATCGTAATTAGCATCGGTAAGTAGTACTGAGCGCACAATTGCATTAGCAGTCCCAGAAACGGAAGAAACCAAATAATGAAAACGTTCAATATTAGACAGACTTTGATTCCCATGTACGAGAGAAATAAATGTATCTCGAAACGAACACCAGTTTAATATATCACCATTAAATTGTGGCAATTGAATTTTTGGTAATTGTATTTGCGATCCTGACCTGATAACTGATATATCTGATCCTATCTGAACTGATTTTATAAAATAATACTGTTCAGTAACTTTATTTTCGATTGGAGTATGAATGCGACTAAATTCAACATCGCGCTCGAGATTTATCAACTGATCAACAATGGTGTCTTGGTCTAATCGAAAGTCAGTCATAATAGTTTCAAGATCACTTCTTCGAGCACAAAATAAAGGAATTGAGTCTTTGTTTTCATTAACATCACGTGCTATATCGTATACAATTTGTATTTGTGAGATCGCCTTTCACGTTTCATGATAGCACGTTTTAACGCGCGTTCGGCGCGTTCGATATCTCCCGCCGAAAGTGTCATTATATAGAACTAACAATTAAATTCTGTAATAATTCAACAAACTGAAAAATGCAAAATTGCGAAAAGAAAAAAAATATTCATGAAACGAAACGAAATATTTATGAAATATATCTAAAAAAATAATATATTATAAATGTAAATAAATATGATTATACGATGTAATAACTGATTAACAGTATCGCCACACAAAAGTGATAAGCTGCGCGTAAATAAATAAATATATGTATAATTATGAATGTATAAGAAAGTACGTAAAATTACAATGTATAATTACGCGCAAGAATAAAATTCAAATGTAAACTTCTTATAATAACTCATTATCCGGCTCGATAGGACCAAATGTGTAAACGGCTTCTCCGATCATATATATTTTGCGAAAATCGACCGTTGTTATGTGGGAAAAGAAAATGGATAAA